>JAUMHC010000099.1:3203694-3216584 GCA_032359785.1 Heteromormyrus szaboi | reverse complement strand
TTGGGCACCTATGACCCTGTCGCCAGGTTACCGGTTGGCCGTCCTTGAATCACTTTTGGTGGGTACTGACCACTGCATGCTGGGAACACCCCACAGGACCTGCCAGGTCTGACCCAGTCGTCTTCCCATCACAATATGGCCCTTGTCAAAGTCACTCCGATCCTTACACTTGCCCATTTTTTCTGCTTCCAACACATCAACTTCAAGATCTCTCTGCTCACTTGCTTAATATTTAATGCCACCATTACCAGGTGTCATTGGAAAACGATAATGTTATTCTGTTCACCTGTCAGGGAACCTTTCAGTGCTCCACTTAAGAAGCAGAGATACAAGAAACCTGCCCCTTGGTACTCTGATCATACGCTTAAAAACACTAGAAGTTGTCAGATCTTCCTGGAAAGTGAGCCTCTCGTCTTGTCCATTTGACCACCTCTGGCTTGCAAACTGGGGGCTTTGGGCAGGGATAATGTAACGTGCTTTGAGACAATGCAATGTGAAAATGCACTATACTAATTGAAAGTGGTTTTACGTGGAATCAGATTTGTGCCAATATTATCAAGCAAAACTTTTTTGACATCAAGCAAAAAATTATGCATTCAAGTAAACAAAGGAAAACATTATCAAAAGACCAATCGTGTTTGCAAGTTATAAATTTTACCTTTGAGATGACATTTCTTTTGCCTTGTTTTTGCTTGATGTCAAAAAAGTTTTGCTTGATAATATTGGCACAAATCTGATTCCATAGTTTTACCGTTATGGCCGAACAGTGTGAATTCTCGCCAGTCTCATTTCAGCAACACCTCAGAAAAAGAATTTAATGTAGTAACAGGTTTCTTTGTCTTCTGATCTGCTGCTCATGTCGTCGATCAGCACTTGAGGTGAAGTATCCAGATTGGTGCCCTATTCCAGCTTCAGATTCCTGAAATGCATTGTGGTACCTGCTGTCCCTTCCCTCTTTATGCACCACGGGTGTCCCTGGCTTGCCATTAGCATAAGGGGGGAACAGGGGCCCAGTGATGGAGCAGTGCCCATCCACTGCCCTGTACTTGTGGGTGATATCCTGCGGATGGTCAGCTTTGCCGCCTTAATCGTTTCTCTTTTGTCAGGTCTTCGCCATTGTCGTTTTTGGGAGCATCACTGCTGAGGGCTACATCAACCCCTCGATTCACGTCCAGGAGGTCAAGTGCATGTTCAACCAGAACGACAGCGCGTGTCGTTACGGCGTGGCTGTGGGCGTGCTGGCCTTCCTGGCCTGTACGGCCTTCCTCGTCCTCGACGCTCTCTTTCCTCACATCAGCAACGCCATACAGAGGAAGTATATCGTCATCGGGGACCTGATCTTCTCAGGTAGATGGGCACTTTCCTGCCCAGCCCCTCCTCATTCTGATCCCCGCCCTTCCTATTGGCTTCCTTTTGTAGCCCCTCCCCTTGTTTGTTGGCCAATCACTCAGCATTAGAACTGTAATATGGAATAAATGAAAATCATCTCTGACCACATCCCCTGGACAGAGAATTTTTACAGCAAAAAAATCGGCTCGGCAGTTTGTAGCTCTGCAGGTTCAGACTCTGTGCCTGTGATCAGAAGGTCATTGGTTCAAATCCCAGAGCTGGCAGACTGATGCCTGTGGTGGGCCCTTGAACAAGGCCCTTAACCCCCAGCTCCAGGGCTGTTGCATGCTGGCTGACCCTGTGCTGTGACCCCCAAGCATCCTCACACCTGTATGTGTGTCTGTAGAGTGAGATGGGGAGACAAAAAGAGAATTTCCCCACGGGGATTAATAAAGTGTCACTCTTCTATTTTATTCTCTTGTTTAATCTACACGCAAGTGCCCTGCATGTGTTAGATGTGCACCAGTCTTCCTGTGTGGCGGTGTGGATAAATGCAATATGATTACAGTATGTCTTTGCTCTAAAACTCAGTTTGACACATTTGCTGTGTGATATTGTAGTCAGCTACCCTGACGTTCACTCAGCTTTCGCCGTCTGGTTGTCCAGACAACATCGGCGTGACAGCAAAGCCATCCATCTGAAGGAGGACGAGTGTGATGAAGGTGGAACTCTACTGAGTGTCTGAAAGCTGTCCCCCCTCCCGCAGGAATATGGAGTTTCCTGTGGTTCGTGTGCTTCTGCCTCCTGGCCAATCAGTGGTCGCACACGCAGAACGCCGAGCTGATCCCGGGCGACGCGGCAAGGGCCACCATCGCCTTCGCCTTCTTCTCCGTCGGCACCTGGGTACGTACCCTGTGGGCACCGTGCCCCCCCCCACCTGAACGCACCTCGGCTTACGCTCACCGCGCTCACGTTCTCGTCTTTTAAACAGGGAGGACTGGCCTTTGTCGCCTTTAAGATGTACAGTAAGGGAGTGGAGAACTTTGTGGAGAACCCCACAGACCCAGCCAACAACCACGCCACCCCCTACCCCCCTGCCTACCCTACGTACCCTAGCGGGGGGGGCGAGAACTATCAACAGCCCCCGTTTGCCACCATGCCACCCCCGCAAGAAGAGGGTGGCTACCAGCCACCGGTTTACTGAGGGTGGGCGGAGTCTGGTCACATGACACGGTGGAGGGAGGGTTTGGTTTTTAAAGCAGCTGTTCTTTCCTGTTTCACTCCATTTCCTGCACCCCACTGTTTGTTCTGAGTCCGTGTGCAGGAGCTGCTGAAAACACGTGTCTGTATTCAAACCCCGTTCGTACTGGTGCGAGTGTGTGCGGACCCCACCCATTTGCTTGTATCTTTCTAGGGGTCTTAACCTTTGTACTGGTGAACGGCCAAATCCCATAATATCACTGAACGGTGGGGTGTCACCAGGGGGCGGAGAGTTTTAGGAATGTCAGTTAATTCTGTAATTCTCGTTTTGGGCCGGTGTGCACGGAGGACAGCCCTGAGTTTGAACCTGCCGTGATACTCGACACACCAGCCCGTGTGAGGTCACCACTAACGGTTTTGGGTGGTGTCATGCGCTTCTCGCTGTCGTACACCCCAGCCCAGGCCCCGGAGGAATTGCACTACCATTTTTGCCAATCACACACTACACTAACTGTGCCTTGTTCCCTGTATGCTTTTATTGGCATTCAGAATTGCTTTTGTTGTCCTTCCTTGAAGAAACTGATTTTACTCTGTTTTCTGTTGTATAGGTTCATTTAGACTGTTACCGATAAGGCTGCTGTATTTATTTTGTGAGTGTGAATGTGTTTGGGGAAGGGTTCTGCAGAAACGCTTGTTTTGTACAACCCAGAGTTTTTTTGTTTAAAGTAAAACTGTCCAGCAGCTGATAAAGTGTCTCTTGGAAGTCTATGGTGTTACAGGAGATGTGTCCATAAACGGCATGAAAGAAAGCATCTTAGGCCTGAGGAACTGGGCCCTCAACCCCCACCCCAATGAGAGTGAGCAGTAAACTGGGGGGGGGGGCTGCAGCTATGATGTCATCTCCACATGCCTTGGGAAAGGCCACGTATTCAGTGAATAACCTCTGCAGCAGATTACAGCTAGTTAATTATTGATATTTTTAAAATCCACTTTGTTTTTTAAGCAGTTGAACGTTGAAAACCATTAGAGAGCATGAGCAGTCAAAACACCACTGACACGATGGGACAGTTATCCAAACTAAACTGGCAGGTAGGTAACATACAGTACCAGGTCAAAACATTAGCTTTTGTTCATTGTCATTCTAGTGATTAAAGCTGGTTGGCTTCACTTGGCCTGTTGGCAGCAGAAAGATGAGCACGGCTGTGGGAATGCTGCTCTGCGGGTCAGAACCGGCCCCGCTGTTCTGCGGGTCAGAACTGGCCCACGTGGGGCCTCAGGGCTCGACCCTGGGCTAAGGAAACAACCTGGCCTAGGAGTAGGATTTCAGTTATGCAGTGAAACAGATTTGTATGCCGTACAAAGGCTCCGATGTTTGAATCCCAGAAAACGTTTCTTTGTAATGCAGGGAACTGCGATGCAGTGCCTGCCTGTGGACCCACCTTAAATCCCACTGCACGTTTCAGACGTTCGCCAATTAATCATGAGATGGGAGCCCATCTGGTCAGAAGCATTTTTCTTACCCCCATTTTTATTCAACAAACACCTTTAAAAAATTGCCCACAATTTTTTACTAGATCCACACACTGAACATAAGATTTACAACAGAGTTCAGGAACATAATTAAGCTAATTGTTACAGACTGTGCTTTGCCTGGAAATGCATCGTAGGTGAATGGGCCGGTCTGTTTGATGTGTCTGAGCCAATATCACCCACCGTCTGATCACAGCTGTGCTTCATCTATGTCAGCACCACCCATGATGTCAAGTTAAGTGCAAACTGTCATTAGCCGCCTCAGATGCTTCTAGATGCTGTATCTATGCAAGAGTGTCCATGGTAACTGTATAATACACCACAAAAAGTTATACGGCCTATTTATAGGTGGAAAAGACCCAGAACCTTCTCACTTTGCTTCATAAATCATGACTAAAGGGCTGTTGTTAGGCTGGAATATTCCCCCAGTTCTGTATATAAAAACCCTTAGATGTACACAACACTATATATATATATATAGAGCATATAATACTTTCCAAAAGCTCCCCTTACCAACTCAAATTTCTGGAACTCTTCATTTACCAGCTAAGCTTTCGGAATACATAGTCCTGCTAGGTAAACGTCTTCCTCTCAAATGAGTACGTTTGTTCCTTTGCTTGTCACTGGGGCTGTTCCCTCAGAGGTTTGCCAACTGTGCCCTATGGCTGTAGGTAAGTGTACCTTTCAAGGTACAGAAACGGACATCCAAGGTATAAACATTAATGTACCCCCCAGTAGTACAAAAAGTGTTCCTCACATTCAATTTCTATGCCTTAAAAAGTACAACTGACAGACCCTTGAGGATACAGCCCCAGTGATAAGCAAATGTAGAGCTGGTACTCTTTTTCTCTCAGTGTATGATATATATATATATTTTTTCAATCTAACATGTAGTTCAAGGTCGAGCTTGGTGAAATCACTCGCCAACAGTAACAAATCACTCCAGGTTTGTGCCCCCTAGTGGTAAGTTGATATAGTTACTAGCATACCTAAATGGTTAAGGAATTTAAGTGAACGTTTTAAGCATCCAAGCTCTACTGTGCATCTTACTGCTGTAACGCTTCGGAGCTGATGCAGATGTAAGGTCCATTAAAATGTTTAACACGTATTCGGCGCTCCCATTTTGGCATAATCTTGTCTCTCTCAGTTGTGCAATGGAGCAAAGAGTTTGCGAGGAAAACCCGCGTCCAGCTTCTTCCCTGGGAGGGCCTGAGGGGGTGTCTCATCCTTCCAGGGGACGCTGTTCTCCTTCTCCGCCATGAGTCCCCCGTAGCAGGCCCGGCACACGGCCTGGTACTTGTCCGCTCCTCCGATCACCTCCACCTGGGGCATGAGGTCACACCACCAACTGTAACAAACTTCTGGTTCCGGAACTGGATCGATGGCTGCTACAGACTGGACAGAGCTAGGTCATTGACCAAACGGGTCAGGACCGCTTAGCTTCAACTGACGACTGTTTGGAATGGGGGGGGGGTATTGGGGGTAGCGTCTCTATTCCCCTATGCCGGTGATTCAACTTTACTGGATGGACACAATGTACCACAACAGGTCTAACAAATACTGCAACCTAAGCCTCAGCTTGCTTGAAATGCACTTTTTCTGAATGGACTTCCGTCTAAACCCCCCGCTGGTCTGCGGAGGCGCCCCCTTGTGGCCGGGCCACAGCCCCTCACCTCCTCCTCGTCCCCCAGCCTCTTGGTGTACGCCGCCTCCTTGAAGCACTCCATGCAGACGGCGTTGAGCTTCACCACGCTCTCTGCCAGTGGCACCAGGCCCAGGATGTTTCCGAAGGGCTGGGGGACGGACTCATTAATAATGATTATACAAAAAGCCCCCCCAGAGTAGCGGCCCGGTGAAGTAGGAACCGCGCCTTCATCACACAATCCAACAAAGAATGAGGTCTGACTGTCACCGCCAATGTCTTCTGGCATTTAACTATTGTGAACTGTGGTATGTCACTTAGTGACACTGAGTTATACTGGGTAAGGCGCTATAAAAATGAACTCTTGAATATTGCATGTAGATTAATAGCTACAATATGATTAACACCAACCCCCCCCCCCCAAATCCCCAAAACAGAGCACAAGGTTTCATCAAAATGTCCGTCAGAATTCAGAATTCTGTTGATAGCCGTTTTATATTATAATGCATGTGATGGCCAGCAGATTGTGCTGCTTTTCAAAAAAGAAAGAAAACATCACTGGGGAGACAGATTGTGAGTTTTTTTGTTTAGCCAGTAGGTGGCGTAGAAGAAAAGGAGCACCTCAAACACCAGCCCTGCCAGTTAAATATCTGGGATGGTCCCTTTTGAACATATATTTAACAAGGACTGTTCTAAGTAAGTAAGCACCTGCTTCTGATAGATATGGCAGCTTGGCCACCCGGACCAGAACCAGCAATTATTAGAATAAGCCTGTCATTCTGGAAGTGTGACTCATTCTGCGGTTTAGGACAGAGGGCCCATAAGGATGTCCACCACTACCTTTCTCTGGAACGTCCCATCCAGGGCAGCCACAATGATGGTCTTGCCTTGGTTGGCCATCTCCTCGCAGAACTGGACTGTGTCTGGGAACTGTGGGACGGAGGCGGATTCACGTGAGAACGAACGTATGCTATTGGTTGACTCAACTGGCAATCAAAAGAACCTGGCCACCTGTGCCACTCCCTTAGGCTGATCTGCGGTTCACGGGACTTTTATGCAAAAAATGTTCAGAGATAACCAATTAGAATGCAGAGGAGGTGGGTCCAAGACATCTGATTGGTTGGTCCCACCTCCTCTACAATCTATTTGGTTCTCCCTCTGAACAAATCATTTTTCCTTCTACCCTTATAAAACTTTTTGTGGAAGAAAAACACCCATGAGCTGGTCTGCGGCTAGCATAGTAATACTGTGTTCCATTTCAACTAACTTCAAATTAACTGAAATAGATATTAAAAAAAAAAAATTTAGCTCAGAAACAGAAGTTAAAGCTGTAGTTTTATATGGTTTAATAGCATTTATGCTTTAGTTGTAGCTCATCAAATCTGTCATACACACAGTAATGTCCAACCGCTATCTGTGGACGTTTTATGCACAAAATACCATGTAATGTGTTATCTACAGATATCGCTAACAATTAACCAGGCTACAACTGGTGCCCGTTTCATTAAGCAGGATTTCTTGCTTATCGGACACCTTATCGGATTTTAGATAGTCTGGGCTAAATGTAAGTGAATGAAGATAAAGGCCATTTGAACTGGGGTAAATTAAATCCGGCTAAGCAAGAAATCCTGCTTTTCTGAAAGGAGCCCCTGGCGTGGCTAAATGGCTTTCTGACTTGCTGGAGTGCGTTTAACTCATGGTTGACATCGTTCCCAGCTCCAAGTTCCGACCTCTGAGGCAAATGGAACGCAGAATAATGATTTATCTTGGAGTTTAGGATGATAAGATGAAGACAGATTACAGCTGGCCTCCCCATATAACTGTCTGGTGTAATTACTTGTTGAACAAGAGTTTTTGCCATTATGTATTTCTGAATAATACAATGTCCATACAGGGATGCTGTACATTTTCAGTAGCTACCAGACACTTCCAGTAAGAAAACCCAATACTTCTTAAGTTCTTTGACAATACACTTACAAACTGTCCCTCATCGATGCCGAGGACCTCAGCCCCTAGGGCCAGACCGTAAACCTCCTGCAACCGGCTGGCGGGCACCGCCTCCATGGTACTCCTGTGGGTGTGCACAGGGGCTGTTAGCTCCTGACAGGCATGCATAGGAGCTCGGCGTGCGGGGTGCGCTTACATGTCGTGCGTGGCCATGCCCTGCTCGGAGTAGCGCGTGTCCTTGGCGTATTTGATCACCAGGCATTTATAGCGGGCGACCTGGAAGCGGCGCACTCTGCGCATCAGCTCGGTGCTGTAAAGGCAGATAGAAATGAAAGGTCGAACGGTGTCAAAGCATGCCTTCCCTTCCATGTATCTGAGCTGATTTACAGTAGCTGCTCATTTTGTTCAACTCATATGGCGAAAGGACAATGCACGGCAGCGTTTCCCTCTCTTATACCCCGTTTCCACTCCATGCAGTCCGCCTACATGGACAAGCCAGACCCTGCTTACCTTTTCCCCGAAAACATCGGCCCGAAAATGACCTGCGAAAAGTTTCACACAAATACATAAATTAATTTAAAAAAGAGGCAACAATACGTGGAATGGCGCCAAAGAACATCAGCTCAGGCGAAATAAGCTCATTTACCTGGATATGTCCCCGTGTGCGCATCGGGGAGCTCGGCAAGATTCGCGGTACATTCAGGCACTCCATCTTATTTCAGCCTTTAGGAGCTAAAAAATAAAATTAACAAAGGAGACTAAGACCGCTTATTGCTGAGACGGGAGCCCTCCACCCGGTTCAGTTAGGAAGTTGAAAATCGCGCCAGCGTCTTCAGCAGGCTGTGACGTCCCATTTCGAGGCAACTTCCGCTTAGCGGGGGCGAGTTCTCGTTTTACTGGGTGGTTCGGGAAAACTCATTAATATTCATGAGAGATCCACTATCTGATTGGTCAGTGAACGCTCCCAACGACATATGCTGTCAGTTTTTTCTGTCCAAGGCATTCACAGGCCATTCAGATAGCGCTTTTCTCATGAATATGAATGAGATATCCCGAACCACCTTGTCAAAACAGAATATTCGCTCGCGGGGGATCCTTAAAGGTTTACCTTTAAAAATCAGGGGTGGGCAACCTGTTTGAGCACGGATTAATGTCTCAGGGACAAAATGTCTCGATTAAGAAAAAAACTATGGCTACGTTTTAAATACCATGTCCGTAGTAAAAAATAAAAATGCATTTTGATCGTAATGTCCGTCAGAAGTCCACTTTCTGTTGTTCCCCTGCTTTAATCTGACTTTTTGTCAGATTAAAACGATACTAAAATATGACCCGCTACCGGTACAAGAGCGAAGTGAAGGAAGCGAGGAAAAAAACACAGACGCACACATAGGTCCGTTAGTTTGATTGAACGACCATTCAGCCAATCACAGCAAAGGTATCGGTTAGCGTCAGTCACGAGGGGATGAGAGCTTCTCCTCTTCAAATAAGTAAGTTGGCAACATACTGTCCTTTTGGATTTCGGAAGGAAAGTTTTTAGATACATTAAAGTGATATCTGATATTATATCACGCTAAATTAGAAAAGCAATGTCGTAGCGTCAGCATTTCCTACATAATGTATGCTAGACGAGGTTAATTATCCCTGTGAGCCCTTGCTAGCCAAATGGCATTGTGTATAACGTTATAGCAACCAGCTAGGGGGTAACTTTACCGTATACGTTTGAAGGAAAAGGCAGGGGAAGAGTTGAGGTGAGAGCTTGCTACCACAGGCATGCAATGTACTGAGGCAAGCTAGGCTATTCTAACTTCTTCAGTGTTGTATGGCATTTATTTTTCTGCAGTGTTGTAGATGCATATACCCTCGTATTTGCACAGGGTTATGCATTCGTGTTATGTTAGAGATCATTTGAGCTTGGCAGTTAGTCGACCCCGTCCAGTCCCCAGTAGCCTTAACTTATCGCTTATTGATATGTGCTTGTTTGGGGTAGGAAGTTGCAACAGAATTCTACTTCAGTGAGAAAAGAGGATGTAGTTAATGTTGCACAGCTGAGCAATCAAATAGGTTTGACCACTTGCAAAGAATTCAGCATTTATTTTGACTGGTTTTAAAAATTGGAAGAAAAACCCTTGAGTGATTCAGTTCACTTGAAAAATCAGAATGTCACAAGACGGCAATAACAACACGTGTATGAAGACAGATCAGTTCAATCGCAGATATTTAGTGTGGCTGCTAAACAGCAGGAGGAAGCTTGGGCATGTCTTTGAAAATCATTGGTGGTATGCACTTGTTAGCCAGGCAGAGCTTACTTGATCAGTTACTCAAGTACAAATCAGAGGATGATCCTTGCCTTACCAAGTGGTTGATGGGTAGAAAGGACATCTATACTTCAGCTCCAATTCAGAATGAATTCCTGCAGGTGCTTAGCAAGTTGATCATAAGGGGAACAGCAGACAACTTCCACACTTGAAGTTTGCTGTGATGAAGGACATGAGATGTGTCCGTAAAAGAGCAAGAGGCATTCTGTCTGAGATATGTTGATCATGATCTAGTTCATTGGACTTTATGAGGCTTCTCTGACTACCGGAGAAAATCTAGCTAGAGTGTTGATGGATGTGTTACAGTGCCTGAATTTGCCCATCAGTGGATTGTAGGGACATGCATATGATGGGCGGCAAATATGGCAGGCGAATACAGCGGAGTACAGGCCATTATCAGGACATAACCTCTTGCTCATTATATCCACTGTGCTGTGCACTGTGTTAACCTTATTACACAGCAGGCCTGCCACTGCTTAACTGGGCCACTGCTTCACTCACTGGGTTCAGTGTGTGGCTCTGACACTGATTCTCCAACATCATGCCTTTGAAACTGTCTAGTGACCTGCCTCATCAGTTATTTGTTAATTTTGTGGGCAGTGGTGTCTTAATGGTTAGGGAAGCGCACTTGTAATTGAAAGATTGCTGGTCCGAATCCACAACCAGCAAGGCACCACTGAGGTACCCTGAGCAAGGTACTGCCCCCAAGCACTGCTCCCCGGGCGCTGAATTAGCTGCCCCCTGCTATGTCACACATGGGTTATATGCAGAGGACACATTTCGTTGTTCTGCACTGTGTGCTGTGTTGTGTCAACAATGACCACTGATCACTAAATTCTAAATTCTACTGCCTCAAGATTTATTGGCAACTCCGTGGAGTGGGTCAGCGAGTTAGGAATTTTGTTTAGGCAGTCAGTGAAATTGAAGGAGATTTTCAAGGGGATCTGAGGATGGCCCCTTTCGCACTAATGCTGCTCGTGCTGTAGTGAACCAGAAGGAGCGCATAACGCATGCTTTGGCACACACACACACACACTTTTTAAAAATCTTGATACGCCCCTTGGGGTGAAAGTCCATTTGGTTCAGTTTTAGCCATTGTATCTATCATGAGGATGTTTTTAAAAAAATACAAGTCCTTGGTCCGTCTTACCTTTGCGCTGTTTCATGTTTCTCTTTTGTTGATAAACCTCAAAGTGTGAAATGCAATTCATCTAAAGTGCAAAGGGGTACTGGAGCCTGTTGAATTCAACGCCAGAACTGAAACTGAAACAAACCGAAACAAACTGAAATCCAAACCGAATCATTCTCCAGGATAAAAACGTGTTATTCACATATAGAGTAATACTGATTGTAATAATAAAATAAATGCTCTTAGGGATACACAGTGTGTGATATAAGCTTGGGGAGGCTGCACTGGCACTAGGCGAGTTAAAAGCCACAGTGTTTGCAGATGATTGCGCGTCTGAAGCGACCCAGCAGGTCAGGGTTTCAAAGTCCTGTTCAAGATATTTTCTCTGACTGGCTGCAATATGGCCACCTGGAAAGAAATGAAACAAGATGTGAGTATGTGGCGGGCGCATAACCTGGCGAAAGGCACACTCGTGGTCCGGACACTCGCAGGATAATATGGTGTTTCTGCTTGACGTTTCCGTGTTGTTTTATGCACAAGAATATACGACCGAGGTTTCGGTATACTTTAATGTGTACGACTAATGCTATGCAATATACAGCCGTGGCCAAAAGTTTTGCGAATGGCACGAATATTAATTTTCACAAAGTCTGCTGCCTCTGTTTTTATGATGCCAATTTGCATAAACTCCAGAATGTTATGAAGAGTGATCAGAGGAATTGCAAATAATTGCAAAGTCCCTCTTTGCCATAAAAATGAACTTAATCCCAAAAAAAGAAATTCCACTGCATTTCAGCCCTACCACAAATGGACCTGCTGACATCATTTCAGTGATTTTCTCTTTAACACAGGAGAGAGTGTTGATGAGGACAAGGCTGGAGATCACTCTGTCATACTGATTGAGTTAGAATAGCAGACTGGATGCTTTAAAAGGAGGGTGGTGTTTGAAATCATTGTTCTTCCTCTGTTAACCACGGTTACCTGAAAGGAGACACATGCAGTCATCACTGCTTTGTACAAAAGGGGCTTCACAGGCAAGGATACTGCTGCTGGTAAGATGGCACCTAAATCAACCATTTATCTGATCATCAAGAACTTCAAGGAGAGGCGTTCAATTGTGAAGAAGGCTTCAGGAGCCCAAGAAAGTCCAGCAAGCGTCAGGAGTTGATTCAGCTGTGGGATTGGGGCACCACCAGTGCAGAGCTTGCTCAGTAATGGCAGCAGGCAGGTGTGAGTGCATCTACACACACAGTGAGGCGAAGACTTTTGGAGGATGGCCTGGTGTCGAGAAGGGCAGCAAAGAAGCCACTTCTCTCCAAGAAAAACATGAAGGACAGACTGATATTCTACAAATAGTACAGGGATTGGACTGCTGAGGACTGGGGTAAAGTCATTTTCTCTAATAAATCCCCCTTTTTTTGTTTGGGGCATCCGGAAAAAAGATTGTCCGGAGATGAAAAGGTGAGAGCTACCATCAGTCCTGTGTCATGTCAACAGTAAAGCATCCTGAGACCATTCATGTGTGGGGTTGCTTCTCAGCCAAGGTAGTGAGCTCACTCACAATTTTGCCTAAGAACACAGCCATGAATAAAGAATGGTATCAAAACATCCTCCGAGAGTAACGTCTGCCAACCATCCAAGAACAGTTTGGTGATGAACAATGCCTTGTCCAGCATGATGGAGCATCGTGCCATAAGGCAAAAGTGATAACTTAGTGGCTTGGGGAACAAAACATTGACAATTTGGGTACACGGTCAGGAAACTCCCCAGACCTTAATGACATTGAGAACTTGTGGTC
>JAUMHC010000099.1:3160085-3187886 GCA_032359785.1 Heteromormyrus szaboi | reverse complement strand
CCCCCCCCCCCCCCCCCCGACAACCAAAGAAAATGAAGCACATCACTTTTTGGGAATTCGTGTCAGTAAAAGCAGGGTTGTAAACTATGGGGGGATGGAGGTTGTAACCCCCCCCCACCACCCCAATAATCAAAACCAGCCAATACAACCCCTTGGACCCCAGTAAGTGGGTGGAGACCTCAACCCTCCCCCAGTCCTGAACCCAAAGTTATGCCCTTGGGTAAAAGAAATAATTATATATGACAACTGATAGCAACAATTTTCGCCTATAGAGGAACGGACAGAATCAGAATTTTTCAAATAATATAATAAAAGCTGTGGTAAGGTCACAGTCTAGGAAAAGTGGAGACTTGATGAAGGTGAGCTGTCTGCTTCTGGGTAATTTTGCGCTGCTTGAAAGGAGTCTTCTGTCAACCAGGAAGAAGTGTCACGAAGCCGGGGTGCCGAAATGTTTGTGTCACATGTCGGAGCTGAGCTCCCAAGCCAGGCCTCAGCCGCAAATCTCATCACCTATTACTGAAACGGGAAGCCTTCATTTTACGCTGCACTTGGCCACAGTTCGTAAAACATGCTTGAACATTAAGCATCAATTATACCAAATTTGAAAGAACTAGTTAAGGCAAAGTTAACCCCATAACGAAAGATGGTTGAACGGATTCCTAGTATAGTGCACTGCAGTGGACACGTTAACCATTGAACCCGGGACATCACTGTGCAATCGCAATATATCGTAGGTTGGTCTTCCTTAATCTCAGTACCGCCATCTGATGTTTCACCGATTCGTGTAGAAATCGAACTACTAGCTGGGTCTCACACCCATAAAAACCATATGCTAAGTGTACTCCACGAGTGGCCATCTAAGTTTAGGAACGAAGAAGTATCCGGTTTGATCAGATTTACCAATTGTTGAGACCGTAAAGGAACTCCTATTACCACAAGGTATCCAACTAAGCAGTTCCAGCGGCTCCCCGTCCGGCGATCCTAAAGTCCGCGGCCGATGCCTCCGGCGACTTCATGCATAGCCCGACCCGGCATGTCCAGACAGCACGCGCACGGCACCGTAAGAGGAACTTCAAAATAAGAGCCTTCAATAGCTATACTGCCGCATCGTCTTTTTCCACACACACGCATATTTTATATGAACGTGCATAATTTCGTAATAATAGAAACAACTGCATCTTCTCAAAATATATATTATATATACCGCCACAAGGAACCGCCATAAGCAATATATAAAGTTTTATTTTCATTCAGTGTGTTCTCATTCGAGTGTTTCCCGTCGTGGTCGCTCTAGCTCTCTCAATATCTACGCTACTCCCCTCCTCCCACCTCGGAAAGGGGCGTGTCTATGCGCCGGAGCCGGTCCGAAATAACGCTGCGTCTTCACTTCCCCGGCGCCTCATGCCTGAACGTGAGATCAGAGTTGCAAGATGGCGACGCGGTGGGGAGCGGGGTTGGAAAGTCTGATCGCCGGCAGTATGGAATGTTTCTCCTTGGATGAGGTGGGTCTGCGCCGGTTTGAGGGCCGGGAGCTGGGGCTTGGCGTTGGAACTCTGCGGTCGGCGGTGGGACGCTGAGTTTGGCGGCGGCTGGCGGCGTAGCGCGGCGTCCGCCTGCGTGTGACACGTGGATGTACACGGCGAGGAAAGCATGGTGCCGGGAAAAGATGGAAGGGGGGGCAGAGGAGAAGAAGTCGGCCACGCACTGGGCTCGGCGAGCCAGCATGCTTCCATCCCCGCATTCGCGTCCGCCAGGGTGCGGAGGGGAGCCGTCCGACGTGACACGTGCCGTTTCCTTACGGCGATCCTGTTTTTGGCGTTTTACGTTGACTTTTAAGTGTGACGTTTACACGTTTGTCGGATAAATTATTTTTTTTGGCTGGGGAAAATGGAGGGGGTTAGCATGATATTAGCCTGCTGCTCGTTTGTATGTATGGAAAGTTACATGCGCCAAAAAATTAGTACATAAAAAACGATTATTTAAATGGTTTTACACGATCTACAAAATCTTCAGTCGCTTTTTTGTATGTGGTGATAGCAAGTGTAAACCCTTTAACTGTGTCAAATATATATACATTTGTGTGTAATAATAAAAGCCATTGATAAATCTTTTACGTTATCATTGTTAAATGAGTTACGTGTTACGAAGAATTAATGAAGGAATGGTGACTCCTACCGGTAACGTGACTGTTACTGTTTATGCGTGCTACGCCTGGTTGTATTGTAGGTTTTCAGATCCATTTTCGACCCAAATTGCTGTCCATTCGCCTTGAAATGTGACACTCTGGTCGTTTGTCACGCTGGCATTTCTATGCTAAAGCCTAGTCCTCGTTGCTGCAGGTTGTACTGGATCCATCTAGGCCGCCATCCATTGCATATGCTCAGCAAAAATAAATCGTGCCTTGTATTCGTAGCAGTATTTTTAAAAGCTTTGACGATATTCAGGTTCACTTTTCTGCGACTATTTTGACGAAATGGAAGTTGTCACGAGTGCCGGGGGGTCGCGTGAGGAGTTTGTATTCATAACACGTGGTGCGAATCTGGCTGCTGATCCACCGGAGGGAAGTTCTTGGCATTTAAATGACAGTTAAAAATCAGAATGCAAATCAATGTCCCGAATGTTTTGAACTATTTATGTAGTGTAATCATCTTAATGGTAGTTGCTGGACATGCGTGCACTCATTTAAGTGATAAAATGAGTTACCGTGCTTATGTGCGTGGTGCTAAGGGCGGCGTTTGTCGCTGCTGTAATAACACGTGGGTGGAGGGATCCCGGCCGGCGGCGGAGACCGCGCCTAATGTCACGATCCGGGGGACCAGACGCCTTTCTCGTAATGTCCATCGCTTTCTCTTTTTTTGATGCGATGCTTGTTTTAAAATGATCTGCGTTTCAGTGCTCGATTGATTTACGGATTGTGTGTATCGTGGTAAACCAGCGGTTCCGGATCACGCTACGTTGAATCGCCCCCCTCCCCCTCCAGTGGTGCCGGATCACGCTACGTTGTTAGGTTTTATTGCCCCCCTCCCCTGCCAACCCGGAGACGCCGTGACCGCTCCTACTATTCGCGATTTTGCTGTGGATGAACACGCGCAGTAACAGCAAACGCACGTTTTTCCAGGGCTGGCGGAAGCGCGCCCCCGAGCGGCGGTGTGCTGGGTGGTGTCGATTTCCTGTCACGGATAAGCAATGCGTTTTGTCAACTGGTGTTTGGCCTGTGAGTCACCTGCTTGCGGTGGGAGGTGCTGCTGCTTCGCGGCCTGTCTGAGGCCACCATGTTTCACGTGCGTGTCAGTATTGAGATTTCCAACTACTGTGATTAGACATCTCTTCAGATCTCCTTATTCAGTGGTCTTGTTAACATACGGGGTAATTAATTTAGCTTTGTTTTAGTCCTTGATGACATAACGAAAAGAATTTTGCTACACTCTTGGTGCTTAACAAACACAGCGATACAATAATCCAGACAGAAGGAGGGATACAGGACCTAAATAATACCTTAAATACCTTTATTTTCCATTTGCAAAATTTAAGGGTCTTGCTCAAGGGCCCACAGACATCATTATTCTGCCCAAGCCGGGGCTTGAACTGGCAACCTTTCGATCACACGCCCAGAGATTTGACCTAGTGAGCCGCTCACTGGCCCAGATCTATATGGAATGCAGACGGCGGGATTCTGGTCCCCAGCTTCCCTTTGCTTTGATTCCAGTACGTTGCGGGTGATGGGATGCCGTTTTGCTCGGAGCCCCCCCAAAGCTTAGTTTCGGCTTCTTGGAACGGAACGTGCGAACTGACACCCACATGTGTGTTACACAGGACGCTCTGAGCAGGCAGGATGCTGGTGACCTCAGCCTGAATGACCCACTGGATGCTGGGCAGGTCCTAGAGTCCCTCCCCGCCTGCCTGGATTCCTCCATCCTGTCCATCTTTGAGGACTCTTGCACTCCAGTGGAGGTAAACTTCATTCTCAGCTCTTGTTTGTATTTCGTGGCTCAGTGGCAAGAGAACCTTGTGTGAGCTGTAAATGCCGGCGCTTTCGCAGGTATGGGCTGTAAAATGTTCCATTTGCTCCTTGAGTGTTAGTGGGGGTGGGGTTCTGTCGCGTCCAGCCAATGGGATTTCATTTACAGCTGTCCGTCTTCCGTTGTAGATCAATGGCTGCATCGATGAAGAAGGAGAAGCTGCGTTGCTGACTGCACTCACGGAAGTACTGGACAGTGTGGACAGCGAGAACCTGTCACCGTTCGACACTCTGCCCGATCCGGAGCTCTTCTCCGGACAGAAGGGCAGGGACCCATCGGCGGTGAGGCCTGCTTTCTAGCCCCTAGTTTAGGAACTGCTGTCCCCTCCCCTGTGTTGTGATTGGCCCTCAGCTTGTCCCTGGCTTGATTCCTCATTTGCTGTTTTGCCATTCCCCCCCCCCCCCAGGAGTGGGGTTTCTGAAAACTTGAGACATTCAAATTCCTTCAGTTCAGGAGTTATCAAATCTCCTGACCCAGCTCACATTTAGAAGGAAACTGACCGGAAACCTATAAAGCAGTCGGATCATCTTGTCACCGTTACTGGATATTAGGATAATCTTCAGTTACTCTCTGAAGCGTAGACCCTTAAATCTGTCCACACGCTTTGTAGTCGTGAGCAACAGGTGGTTCTAGGGTGGTCTGCTTCAAAAGGAGACGACCTTTAAATCCGGTGCATGAACTTCTCACTTCTGTTTCAGCTCCGACACTTGCTGAGTCTGGCGATATCACCGCCCGCAAAACAGCCTGTAGGAAATGTTAGGAACTCTCGTGTTCTCAACGACTCCTCTAATGCTGGATGGAGCCACCTTTTAGGTCATTCAGTGACCATTGTGTTGGGTTTTATTGTTTGGCCAATTACAGTCGATTTCCTGTCTTCCAGGAAGTCGATGTCTGTGCTGAGCAGCACTGGAGCTTTCTTAGCGAGAGGAGCGACTGCGAAGAGGAAGACGGTAACACAGGAAGTTTGACGCAAGGCGTCGAGGGTGACGTGGGTCTCCCCTCACTGGGCGACCTGGTGAAGCACGTGTACCCGTACTGCCTGGCCGTCTCCCTGGAGCTGGGGGAGGATAATGGGTACCCCCTGCCCGAGGGCGGCATTGTCCTGGAGGTGGTCGACCGTGGAGAGCAGGGGGAGCCCATTCTAGCGGTCACGGGTCCGATCGGGCCGGCGGGGGCCTCAAAGGAGGAGCCTGTTTCTGAGGGGAAGTCTTCATGGCCAGGGAGTCCCGATTTTGCCCCCGCCACCGAAGCTGCGGGCAGCGAGGTGTCCGAGGAGCGCCCCAAAGAGCCCACCTCAGAAAAATGTCCCTCGCGCCGGAAGAAAAAACGGAAAAGCAAGAAAGGTGTGGAAAAGAGTGTCGTGAGGAGCAGGCAGGCTGAGACGACGGCAGACGTGTCGGGACCAGTGCCTGAGGGAGTCCCGCAAGACAAGAGTCCAAAGACAGCTAAGAAGAAGAGGGTGACCTTTGCTCCCATACTGACGTCTGTCCTGGACGTGCCAGCTGAGGGCCCGGATGATTCTGTCGGGTCAGAGACCTCGGTGTCCCGCAAGCTGGCGGAGGTTGCCTCGGGACAGCCTGACCCAGAGCCTCCGACCGGCGCCGTGGAGCAGCCAGCATCACCTGTGCTTCAGTCCCCTCAAGAGGAGGCCAGGCCGAAGCTCCTCAGCCTGCAGGAGTACCGGCTGCTGAGGCAGCAGAGAAAGCCGGCCCCGGTGGGGAAGCCAGGCGGCAGCACCAAGTGGCCCACTCTCCCCGAGCCCCCCAGGGAGCTGCCCCCCATTCCCTGCCTCCCAGAGCAGCCGCGGGCCCACCCCGCCCAAAAGGAGCCCCAGGAGGCGGTGCCGGCCTGGCACCCGGTTGGCTCCAGCATACCCCCCACCCCCGAGGCTCTGCTGGTCCCCCCTAGCTCAGTGGTGGGTCCCAGCAAGCCCCCGGGAGGCATGCCGGTGGAGCCCCCGCAGGCCACAAACCAACCCCCAGGCACAGCACCTCCTGCTGCGCCTCCCAGTGCGGATGCCAGGCCAGTGCCCCCCCCGGCGAATGCCTGTCACCCGGCACCCCCCTTGCCTCCCGCCGGGTCCCACCCCACCCAAACCTCTATAGATCCCCGCCGGCCGCAGCACCTTGACGTCCCGGTCTCAAGGAAGCCACCGTCACCGATTAACCCAGCACCCACCTCCCAGGTGGACGGCCAGCCCCCTTCAGGAGACCAACTGGCCATTGTCGCCAGGCTCCCTGCCCGCGGGAGGCCTCAGCGGCCCCCCCAGACCAAGCTGCTTGTGCTCCTCGGCAAACAGAACCCAGAGGAGAAGCGGGTGCAGGCCAGCACCAGTGAAATAGGTGAGTCACTGCAGTGACGTGACTTTTAAAACATAGTGGCTCCGCCTTCAGTGAGTCACCTGATGGTATCGGCCAATCAGACGCCCCCTTTATGGTGACATGGGGGACATGTCGGATGGATGTAGGAAGCTTGGGGGCCCATCATAAATCTGTAGATGTCAGTATTGCAGTATCTGGGGTGTTGGGTAAGGGGGGGTCTGTTCCCTGAGCGGCTGGGGTGGATTCTTCACCACAGCCATATTTTAACTGTGGGGGCCATCAAAGCGGCATCTCACATTTGGTTTCTGTGCTGCCTTTCAGGAATTGAAGCCACTGACCTAACAAGCCTTCTAGAGCAGTTTGAGGAGACCCAAGGTAGGTGGGGGGGGCACCTGACCTCCCTCTCTCTCCCCCACCCAGTGGCCAAACCGCGCACGTTCGGTAAACACTGGGTTCTGGGGCTCTCTGAAAGCAGAAGGCTATTTTCAGGCAGTGACTGATGGGCAGTCATGCACCTATCAAATTTCCAGGCCGAGGGGTGGGGCCTCAAACCTCTTGTTTAAAATATTCATGAGGGGGTGTGTGTTCCCTGCCTGTTTGTGCACAATGGGGTCTATCTCCAGGTCTGTTTAAAACATAGACGTTGTCTTCATAAACGGTGTAATCGAAGGCCGCGGATGTGAACCTGACTGTGCTGAAATTGGCCTGTGTCTTGTGGTTCGACTTGGAGGATCACTCCATACCTCAGGAGGAGCTGAAGATTGGCTCCAGGGCTGGAGCCAGAGACTTGGCTACTACTTTATCGGATTCCTGAGCTTTCGGCTGATTTGGAAATTGCTGGAATGTTGACCCTGAGGTCCCCCCTCAAGGCGTACAGTTGATTTTGTCTGCAGGGTGGGCAGTGCCAGGCCGCGTGGCCTCCTGGTATTCTGCCCTGTCTGCACGTCGTTTGATTTCATCACAAAATCCAGGAGTCGGACCTCCCGGGTTTTCCGACTTCGTCGTCTGCGGCTGGGGTTCTAAAAGTTTTGATGACTGGGGTCTGATCAAGGGGGCTGTGTTGGATGGCGGAGCAACGCCAGAATCGTACACACACGAAATAAACAGTACCATTTATTTAACATTAAAGTGTGACAGCCAAACAAATGAAATAGTCTGGTGGTGTGTCGCCTTTCAATCATCTGGTGCACGCATGCACAGACACACGCGTGCACACACACACAGACATGCGCACAGACAGACACACAGGCGCACACAGACAGACACAGGCGCACACAGACAGACACACGTACACGCGTAATTATAAGGTGCACGTTTCTCATTGCTTGCAAGCTGAGAGCCCCTGGTCCCTGTCATTCCCTAACTTTGAATTCTGTGTCAGTTATTTGAGGGGCCCCTTGAAGGATCCCCTGGATGTCAGCCTTCCATGCCACTTGTCTGAGAGCTTTTCGATTGGTTGATATGGGTGTTCCCTCCCCTTCGCTCCGGTTGGTTGGTCTGTCCTGGCACCATCCATTGATCTGCCTTCCCTTTCTTTCCAGCCAAAGAGGAGCATACTGTGCCAGAGGTCTCTGGTAGAGCAGCCGCTGTAGGAAACTCCGGGTGAGTAGAGCAGGGGCTGGAGTTACCCTACAGCAGTGGTTCTCAATCTTTTCGCACTGCGACCCAATTTTCACCGTGCCAGCTCAGTCGCAGCCCTATGTCGAGTATAGGTTTAAATTAAGGCTATAGTCAAGCTCGTAGTGCACTCTGCAATTTACACCAATCAATGCTTATCGTACAAATCTTATTGGACGTGCCAGTAAATTTTAAATGAAGCATCTGTGGTTTGACTTCTTGGATTGGTTGAATGTTCATTAGTTTTGTACTAAGCAGTTACACACGAAAGACCCGTTTTATATAGCTTCCATTAATATATTTTATATAGGTTTATATAGGATTGTGGCTGGGAAATCTGATCGTGGGTCAGCACAGGAGCTTTCTAGGGCTCTACCTGCTCCCTTACCCCACCCCCTCCCTCTGGGGACTGGGGCTTTACCCACTCGCTTTACCCCCCTTTCCAGGGACCGGCATTAACACGGCTGCCATTCTTCTGTCCACAGGAAACCAGTGGAGCGCTCGGTCCTTCCTGACCTGGCCAGCACCGCCGGTAAGAGTCCCATTGTCTCTAAAAGCGCTGCTGAGTGTTACCATGACTACGTGGACCGTTACTTCCGGTCCGGACTGAATCCATGGTTACCTGTGTGGTTAGCAGGGAATTTCAGGACAGTCTAAAACCCACATGCAGATACGTAGCATGTAACCTGCCACCTGAACTATCCACCTCTGGTAACTCCCGCACATTTCTGAAAGCCCAGTAATGTGGAATATGTGTTGTTCCAGGTCTCACGCCCCCGGCCACCCCCCCTCACCAGACCTGGAAGCCCCTGACCCCAGTGGCCCTCTTGGCGAAACCCAAACCGTCCCCCACCAAGGCCATCCAGATCATCAACCCTCGGCCACTGCCCCCCAGCAAGCCTCACAGCAAGCCCCCTGCCCAAGCAATTGCCCCCACGCACCACCCGGCTTTCGCCGATCATGATTACTGCCGGCCCTCCAAGGGGCCTGCGCCTGCAGAGCCGGCCTCAGCCATCTGTGTCCAGCAGCAGCCTGGTGTGGCCGTTCTGCCAGTAAGGGGCACTGTTTCCGCCCCGACCCCCCAGTGTGCCTTCCCGATGGGGGTGTCTGCCAAGCCCCTGGACCACAGGACTCAACCTGAGGCAAAGGCTAACCCCTTCATAGGCTCTGTGCTGCTGTCCCCCGAAGCCTCACCCTCCAGGACGGAGCCCAACCCCCAGGAGGCGGGTCTTATGAAGAGCGGAAGCTCCGCCTACCACCCATCTGGGCACCCTGACCGACCTGCTGTCCACGAAAGGGGGCGGACACAGCGGCGGTTCAGAGCCCGGTCTCCCAGCCCCTCCTCCAATAGTAGCTCTGAGTCGAGCTCCTGCTCGTCGTCAGAGTCCGGATCCCAGTCTCGGTCTCAGTCTAGGTCAACCTCTCCGCCCAGGAAGAGGTCAGTGAATGGGAGGGGCTTATGAACATAATTTCTGGAGCAGGTGCTGATTACTTGGTTGCACCCCGGTTGGCGCAGTTGAGCTTATGATATGATGTGGGGTCTCTGCCCGCCCAGGTTCTGCTCCCGGTCTCGCCGCTCTGGCAGCAGTTCTAGCTCCTCGTCCCGATCCAGTTCCCGCTCACAGTCCCGCTCTCCGCCTCGACGGCGCTGTGGCTCCTACTCCAGCTCCCGCTCGCGGTCCTGCAGCCGTTCCCGGTCGCGCTCGCCGTGCTGGAGGAGGGCCAGCCACAGGTCGGTGTACCGGGAGGGAGTTCACATGCGCTTCACCCTGGGAACCTCGGCACTCTGCTTGTGGCTGAGGTTGGACGCGTGTGCGTCTGTGTGCACTTGAAAGGTATTCGGAAAAATATATAGATCGGTGTTTTCCGATCTGGTCCTCGGGAAGCCGCAGACAGTCCACCTCTGTGGATCCCAAAGAACCAGACTGGGAAACGCTGGCATGAAATGCCAGGTGTCATTACCAGCAACATGGGAAATGCTTAATAACTGTTAAGTGACTTAAGCTGCTTCATTACTACTTTTCCTCCTTCGGTTTCTTGCCCCCTTTAACCTTGCAGTAGTTGCTTTGAAGATCTTCATTTTTCTTTTTCTTTTTAAACCTCGCAGCCCTAATTATAGACACAACTACCGCTACAACTCCCGAGAGACACATCAGGCTCAGGATGTGAATGACCGCAAGCAGAAAGCCATCGTGAGTTACACTCGTTTGCCTTCAGTCATGCCATCTCTGTGGTCTCTCGTCAAAAATGCCTGCCGTCTGCTGATGTCATTACTGCCCCGCAGGGAGCTTCAGTCCAACATCTGTCTAGCTCAGAGTACTGATTTGATCAAGCTTGGTTACTCCAAATGAAGACATACTTGTAGCCTTGGTGAAATGGATGGAGAGGTTCTAGGATGGTAATTTTGGTCCCCCAAAACCTTTTGTCTCCCCCAGGAGGAGCGGCGTGTGGTGTATGTAGGGAGGATCCGCGGTAGTATGACCCGCAAGGAGCTGAAGGAGCGCTTTTCCCTCTATGGGGAGATCGAGGACTGCACCCTGCACTTTCGGGAGCATGGGTGAGGACGGCTCTATGCTGGGGAATTGTGGCCTTAGGGGTCGCACCATTGATAGCTTTGAGGATCTCTGGCGCCCTCTTGTGGACCAAACGCATGATGACAGGCCATGTAATTACCGGTGCCAATTTGCCCCCCCCACAGGGACAACTATGGCTTTGTCACCTACTACAATACAAAGGACGCGTTCAGCGCCATTGAGAACGGAGGGAAGCTGCGGCAGTGCAACGAGCTGCCCTTTGACCTCTGCTTCGGGGGTCGTCGGCAGTTCTGCAAGTCCAGCTACGCGGACCTGGGTATGTTTAGAGTTCTCATGTCGGGGTGATGCCACCCTATCTGTTATTACATCTGGTTGTTATTAGTTATATAGTTATTGCATCTGGTTGAACTTTGGTGTGGTGGAAAAGCACCCTAAAATCTATAAAAGGAATAATAATTAAAACTGCAAAGTTTGCAAAAGTCTTTTTTTTTTCTCCTTTTTAGCAAATGTTTTAGCAAAACTTTAACCCCCTGTGCTATAATGTCCGTACAGAATTGAAAGTAAGAAAAAGCATTATTTTAATTTAGCTGATTAGCAATGTAAGAATTGTACGTGTATAACATGCATGTTGGTAGTATTACCGCATGGCGTCCAGGCCTATAATATACTGTCATTTTTCAAATTCAGTACAGAATATCTACCTCGTTGTGATGTCATTCAGTGCCATTACCAGTTTTTACACCAGTGGAAAACAAACCATAAAGTACTGCATTTTTGGTACCACCTTGAAGTACCCAAAGTACGGTACTTGGTGTGGTGGAAAAGCGCCCTTAGATTGTCATCGTCATTTGAGGCATTTGGTTGGAATTGCCCCATGTGTCTGCCACTGTAGAGACGCTGGTAAAACGTCCTACTGTGTTCTTTCAGACTCCAGCCGGGAATACGATCCAGCACCGACAAAAAGCAAACTCGACACACTAGACTTCGACACTTTACTCAGGCAGGCCAAGAAAGGTCTAAGAAGGTAACAGCAAGAGGGGACAGGAGGGCGGAGGAGAGGAGACAGCACGTTACCTCAGAGCCGTGCTGGACCGCACGCCTTCGGACACTGCCTTCCCACTCATCGCGTGTGGCTTTTTCTGTGTGTCTGTTTTCACTCCCCCCACCCCTGCGTCTACAAGCTTACACCTTCTATTGAAGTGAAGATTTCTAAGAAAATTAAAAGCATAAAAACAGTATAAAGGGGAAAAAGTGCAAAAAAGAGGCAAATGTTCTTAAGAGAATATTTAAATTTTTTTAATGCATTCTAAAATTGCATGGGCTCACCATGTGTAAAAATAGGATGATGGAGAGTAAACAAATGGAATGTATTCTTTCCTAAATGCTTGGAAGAATGTGAAATGGAAATGTAATGCAGAACATTAAAAAACAATTTTTAAATTCTTGTCCTTTTCTCGCTTACATTCTTCCCTAATACCTTTTATTTGAAATAAGTTATGTTGTGGACTTGCTTTAACACACCAACTTGTAGGATGTAGTGGTGAGAATTGTGTATCAGCATGGGCTGATATGAAAATGGTTCCGCTCCAACTGAGCTGTAATTGTGTGGATGAAAAAACGCCATTGTTTCTATATGCAGACCTTCTCCATTTATAAAAACATTTATGACGGCTCTCTTCTAGGCTTTAAGTTTTTAAATCGCGTGAATTCCATACTGTGGTTATACGTGGAATACTGCACGACAGTGACAGGGTAAAGGCTAGGGCCAATGTATCCTTGAGTAATGATGTGCTTGGTGAATTATTACTGATGCAGAAGATATTTGCCGTTGGTCTTGGCCACTATTGTTTTTAAAGATGCCACGTAAAATTTGTAATGTCAACGAACGCATACATTTAATGAAAAACATTATTACTAGATCGACGTCTCTTGCGTAGTAAAATGTGTACGGCGCCTTTAAGGACCCCCCTCCCCAGCGAATTTCTAAATCGGACACCGTAATTATGGGACGAACCATTCAAAACACGGTGAAAATAAAATGTTTTATGTGAAAATATTAATAATCTAAAAAGGATGTTTGACTTTTCTTCGACGACCATAATGAAAAATAATATCCTACGTGTTTGGTTTATGCGTTTTTTACTCCCCTTATTTGTTTCTAACGTTGTGGGAACCGGTCTGATCCGGTTTGCTGCGCCTGCGCAGTCGGTGTAAACAGGAAGAATCAAGGAGCTAGTAAGGAAGACAGGACACGGCGGGGGAATAATTACGGTATAGCGAAAAATAAATAAAGTAGTTTAACCCGGAGATATGTCGTTTGTATAGTGATATACGGGAGCATCTTTACCTATATAAAAACCGAGCTTTATAAGTTGATTCTCTCTGACTAACGGCGTGTTTAACGCGTTAGCTCGGTGGCTCGATTTGTAGCTCCTCTGTCAGCACCCGGACCCTGCGTCTTTGCTCGGCTTTACTAATCCTTGCTTTGGCGTAGCTGGTTCAGCTAACTAGCTGGCTCACGGGCGGAAGTCTTATTTCTAGCAGGTGCTGCAGCGCTCGGCGCCGCTCGGGAGGGTAGCTGGCTCATAGAGATGGTCCAGGAGGAGAAGACGATGGGCTCCGCTCCGCGCCCCGACGAGCCCGTGGCCCCTAGCCCCGTGGCCGCAGAGGCTCCGATTGAGGAGCCTGGTACCATCGAAGTCGAAAGAACCGGTCATCGGAAATTCATCAGCGGCGTGGTGGAGGGTGAGAAAAGCAGGATGGCATGGGGTGCCCCTGGGATTTATTTTGTCACGTAGTACTTAGGGCTGTTTCTAAAATAGGGTCACTCCGTGGCTGACTTGAGATTTAACCCCCCCGGAAAGCCCGATTCTTCACGTCTGGCTCAATTGTACACATTTTGCTGTACCGCTATTTAGGCTCTTAATTTAGCTTGTCACTGGCATCACACTGATGTATCACATTGGTGCGGTTAGCGTGCCCTAATTTTGGTGGCAGATAAGCAGGGCAACGTGAGTGAGGGTAGCGTAAACGGGCGGACGCACATGCGTTACGGAAGTGAAAACTACCATGTTCTTCCTAACCAGGAACAAGGTGTCACTGTGTTAGTTTTTGGTAATTGGCCTGTTCTGTTGCTTGTGACAGGCTTCTACGGACGGCCATGGACTATGGAACAAAGGAAGGAGCTTTTCAGGAGGTAATGATTCCAGCTTGGTCTGATTACTTGGTCCAGAGATCACTCTCTTGTGTTTTATCTATTTAGCAGTTGATTATTTACAGTCCTACTCAAGTTTATAGCAGGACTACCCTGGGACATAAACCAGTAACCTTTTGCTCCAATGGTGCCTCTTAACCTACTGATTGTACTGACTCTACTGCCTAAATTTCCTTCTGGATAAATAAAGTATCTCTATCTATCAAATCCTGGGCATTTTCTTACTGTTATTTCCTTGATTGATTTGGATTTGATGCTGTTTCCTGTGTGCTAAAAGTAGATCCTGTTAAATTCATCGATTTCTGTACTTAAAATATGTATCTGTTATGTATTTTTAAGAATCCTTCTAAGTTTCCATCTGTGTTTGAAGGTGTTTCGAACAATGGGCTGTATTCTGAGAGCATGAAATATGATTTTGTAGGCAGCAGAAATGGGGCCTGAACACATACCTATATGCTCCAAAGGATGACTATAAGCACAGAATGTTCTGGAGGGAAATGTATTCGGTGGAAGAGGCAGGTGAGACTCATACATCCCATTATGTTGAATCTTCTCCATGCTGCTCGTTTAGGACATTCGTATAGTTACAGACGGCTAATTTCCTTTTGTTTGTGTCTCTGGAAGAGCAACTGATGACCCTCGTGGCCTCTGCGAAGGAACATGGCATCGAGTTCATCTATGCCATTTCCCCTGGGCTCGACATCACGTTCTCCAACCAGAAGGAAGTCTCAACCCTCAAGAGGAAGCTGGATCAGGTATTGGGAAAGGGGAGCCACCGTCACCACGGCAGCGAATCCATCCAATGGGGGACGGTCTTATGTGACCTATGACTTGGCGCCACACATCAGGGGTTGCCTTTAACTCTCACTTTTGTTTATTAGATGCTTAGATGCTCCTGTGCATGTTTAGAAATGCACCCTGTGCTTATTTTAATATTAAATGACTGTTCTAAAGGGCAAGGCAGGGTCACAGTGCTGGTTTCCACTCCTCCAGGTGTCTCAGTTCGGGTGTAAGTCCTTTGCCTTGCTTTTCGACGACATCGATCCCAATATGTGCCCTGCGGACAAGGAGGTGTTCAGCTCCTTTGCACACGCTCAAGTGTCCATCACCAATGAGATCTACCAGTACCTGGGAGAGCCAGAGACGTTCCTCTTCTGTCCCACAGGTGGGAGGATAAACAGACATGTTTCAGACCGATTATAGTTGTGTAGAATCCCCACGTTCTTGTTTGTGCCGTCCTACAACAAAACTGAATGCTTGTTTCCTGTTGCATTCTTTTCAAGGTGTTGCTTTTTACGGAGTCGGGCTGGTTGTCCTCGTATTCTTATACATTGCTGTTACGTTCTTCACAGTAGAAGACAATGTTCCTTCCACATTCCTCTCATTGCTCTAGGAAAATAGCTTCTTTAACTGCAATTGTTCTGTCTAATGGAAATGATCTCTCACGCTGTTGTCTCAATGCATTTGATGTCTCACAGAATACTGTGGAACATTCTGCTGCCCCAACGTCTCCCAGTCTCCTTACCTCAGGACAGTCGGGGAAAAACTGCTGCCGGGCATCGAGGTGTTGTGGACAGGTAAGTCCTCTGGGTCTCTTCCATGGATTCCTGGAAGATATGCAATGCATTCTGTCACAAAGTCATTTTACCTGTTGTCCCCTCTTTGTCTGAGATGTTTGTTTTTTTTAATATCTGGATTTCTTTTAAAATATTTTTCCACCAAAAATGTTAATTTTGAGGACATTTTTCCCCTGTCTTTACCCAGGTCCTAAAGTAGTGTCAAAGGACATAACGGTTGAGTCCATCGAGGAGGTGACGAAAATTTTGAAGAGAGCCCCAGTTATCTGGGACAACATCCATGCCAACGATTATGACCAGAAGAGGCTCTTCCTGGGTCCCTATAAGGGACGATCCACAGAGCTCATTCCACGTCTGAAGGGGGTCCTCACCAACCCCAACTGTGAATTCGAGTCCAACTTTGTGGCAATCCACACCCTGGCCACCTGGTACAAGTCCAACATGAATGGTGTGCGCAAGGATGTGGTCATGAGTAAGTCTGTCTGCGTCCTCTGCCTGCAGACTTGGGGTCTGTGCTTATTGGAAGTGAACCTGAAAGTGAGATCTGTGTGTGTGTGTGTGTGTGTGTGTGTGTGTGTGTGTGTGTGTGTGATAATGACATTTAAAAGGGAAGAAGGTGGCACGGGAGCAGTGAGGTCCCTTGGTCACAGTTTATTAAAATTAATATTTTAAGTTTACTGCTGTGTGACACAGGTCATTGTAACTGAGTCTGTTTGCTTGTTCCAACACAGTGCCCTGTGCCATAAATTTCTGGGATGCATATTATTATTGTTGTTGTTATTTTTTATTATTATTGCCATGATTGTTATTTCTAATACAGAAATGTAACGGTCTTTTGCTCTCTATACGATGGTAAAATCCAAATATAACAACCAGGGGCTGTCTGAATGTGCATTTCAGTATTAGACTCTCAGACAGTCTGACGCTCTCTCAGAAATAACCAATTCAGGAATCTGAGTCGCACTACCCCCCTCCCCGGTCGCTCATACACTCTCTGTTCTCTCTAACACCCCGTGCCCACTTCTCCCCAGCGGACGGTGAGGACACGGCGGTGTCCATCCAGATCCGTCTGGAGAACGAGGGCAGCGATGAGGAACTGGAGACCGATGTGCTGTACAGCCCCCAGCTGGCTCTCAAACTGGCGCTCACCGAGTGGCTGGCCGAGTTCGGGGAGCCCCACCAGTACAACAGTAAGGGACCGCCCTCACGCTTCCTGCTCACATCCCAAGTGTGCAGTCCTCCTGTACCCTTCCAAGACAAACCACGCAGTATTCTAAGGGGCGGTGCCCAGAGTGTGTCTCATGAATAATGCAGTGGTGTGACTCCTCCCACTCATGGGTGGCTCAGAGTGCTGCATGAATGTGTTTCCCTGGGTTTCTGCGGATGTTTACGACGGGTCGCTGCCGCCCCCCTGCAAACAGGTCGGCAGGTGCCCCACAGCGGCCCCAAGAGCTCGGCGGTGGACGTGGCCTCCGTCACCTCCCCCAGTCTCGGCTCGTCCACCACAGTCACCACCGTCTACCAGCAGCCCATCATGAGCCGGGTGCCGGCCGCGGGGGAGGGGCAGCGGGACCCGGCCAAGCGGGAGCTCGACGAGGAGCCCATGGAGACCGCCGCTGAGAAGCCCGACGACCCGGACGCCGCCGCTGACCCCGCCCTCGCTGAGGGCGCCAAGGTCGCTGAGGATCTCAGACCCATGGACACAGACCGCGAGGCCGGCGGTGAGCTCGCCTCTCCAGAGGCCCCGCCTCCTACCGCGCCGGAGGACCTGGGCGGCGATGTGGCGCCCATGCAGACGGACGAGCAGCTGGGCCGTGAGCCCTTCGTGCCGGGCCCCGGGGAGAAGCCGCTGTATGCAGCTGAGGCCCTTACGCTAGAGGACCTGAGCCTGCTGGCGGAGCTGTTCTACCTGCCCTATGAGCACGGGCCCAAGGCCGCCCACATGCTCCGCGAGTTCAACTGGCTGCGCGCCAACAGCAGCGTGGTCAGCGTCAACGCCGACACCAAGGACCCCGACAAGGTGAGCCGTTAGCCTAGCGTGGCTAATTTAGCAGTATCACGCATGTTAGCGCTAATAACGGTAGCAATTGTAAACTCACTAAACAGATGCCTGCTTATATCTTTCCATAGCAGAGGTACTCTATGTTGGCATTATTGAGCCTTTCCTCTAGAGAGCAGTACAGCAGACGTATAGTTGACTGTGTCTTCGGAGCGCTTAATGCTAACCTGTCTTTTTGCCTTCCTGCCTGTAGGTGGCGGAGTGGCATTCCAGAGCAGAGAAGTTCGAGGAGATGTGCTGCTCCGTCATCAGGATGTTCACCAGGCTGTCCAACTCGGCCAACCGCACCATCCTGTACGACCTGTATCCCTACATCTGGGACATAAAGAGCATCGTGTCCATGGTCAAATCATTCGTTCAGTGGCTGGGTAGGTTCTCGCTGCGTTTGGCGGGCGTCACGGCAGCACAGTGGCTACATTAGCCCAAGGACATTAGGGAAGGATTCCTTTTTCTGCACTCTGCACCAGTTTTAGCAAAACCCATATTTCCTTGAGACCGTGATAACATACCTGGCATTTGAAATCCTTGAGAGATTTAACCAAGTGCAGTCAATGTCTGCAAACTTTTAGGAGCTCTGCTCCTGGGGAGTGGCTGTCTCTTAGCGGTGAAGAGGGTGTTCAGGCGCGATACAGAGTTCAGTGTTAAACTTGTCAGTGTTGGCAGAGAACCGGCTTCAGGTTCCTGGTTTCACTAGACAAAGTTCTTGGGCTAATGTAGAGTGATGCCTGCTTGCTTTCCTGTATCGTGCGACATGCCTGTGTCTGTGTGTGTTGATATCTTGAATCTGGATTTTATCTGTGTATCGTTGACTGACTGAGTACTGACTGCAGTGGTTGGGTGACCCCCAGTCTCTCCAGTCCATTCCTCCCGATAGGGACATGGGCTTCTTTCATGCCCATCTGTTACATTTAACCATTTTAAAAAGTTAATTATGCACCAATCCGCAGTAATCATTCTGCCAATCCGAGCAGCCGCTTCGGGTCTTTGTGCTGAGCTGCTTGGACAGTTATGTCCTTCTCCGTAAAAGCCAAAGGCTGTCATCAGCCCCTGTGATGCTGGAGGTGTTGGGTCCCATGTTGGGTCCCGTGTTGAAACCTTGCTTTCCTTTGGAAGGTCTGCCATCTTGGTGCAGGTTCCTCCTCCCAGTTTAACAGCCAGCCACAGACGGTTCAGGCAGTACTCAGATGGTCGCTGCCAGGTCCTGTGCTAACTTACTAACGACTCCCTCTGCTGTTTTCTCTCCACCCCACAAACAGACGGAAGACCTGCGCCTGCGCCTGCGGCTGTCGGATCCAAAATGGCTGCCGCGTGCTAGTGCTCCTTATGTTCTCCTGCTGAACTGTCTTTGCCCTTTGGGTTTCGCGACACATCCGCGCAGCGTTAGCGCCGGGCATCTCTCAGCGCGTTAACTTTCTTCTCCCTCACAGGCTTTCGGTTGTTACATTGTTTTTTTACTTTTTACATTTGCTTGCGTAACTGTTAGACCCTGGTGAGCTGGCTCGGACACTGCCCTCAGATCTCTTTAAGCCTTTAGGGGTAGCAAGTACATAAACTTAGGAATGGGTACTGCTGGTACTCAAATGACTGGTACAAAGTGAGTACTAATGTTAAATGAGGCTTTGAAATGTGTAGTGGATGCCAGTAGTTGGTGTCTAAATAGTTTCATTCTCTAGGCTGTGTGTATGTGGCAGAGGGGCCTGTTGCTTTAAGAAGTATTGCCTCCAGATGTCACAGGGTGTCATTTATTTGATATATTCTGGCACCATTTGTCAGCTGAACTTTTTTTTAGGTTTTTATTATGCACAGAAACATGCAGCTGGGTTAGAACTGGTTTTGTAACTAAAAATGGGTTTTTTTTCTATGCTAGGGGGGCTGCTTGCTTCAGTAACCCCAGGGGAGATCAGTCTTCCCTGCTGTTTAATGATATCTGAGCCTTAAGCTGAGTGATCTGCTTAAAGGGACCAGTGCGTGGGAGGGGCACCTTAGACCCTGCTGCTCAGAAAGCCCCGGGAGTACCGGCGCTTTAAGGGCAGGTGTCACAGCCAGCTCAGCTGGGTCAGCCAATCAGAGGCGGGAATGTTCCTCCCACCTTTGTGCTACTCGTGCCTTGCCATGTGACTCGAGAAGGAGACCCCGTCTCCCAGATTCCCTGCTCTCGCTGGACCTCAGAGATCTGGGGTTTACGTGTCACTGGGCTTGCATAACACTCAGCCTTGTTACCCAGCCTGAAACTGCTTGTTATGCGGGATTCTTCCTGCAGATGAAAAGCCCTTTAATTGTTCTATGCCAGGTGTCCTTCTCTAACATCACATGGCCAGGCACACATTTCAGAAACGTCACTTTGGGTGCAGCATGAGGTACCCTGGAGCACGAGCGATTTGGGCTACGAAAATGTGGGGAAGTTAAACACCCCCCCCCCCCCCACAGCATATCTGAGCTCCTCACAGACAGGGGGCAGGCAGAATCCTGGTGGGTGAAGCTCTCCAGGCTATATGATGCGTATATGTGCAATGTACCTTTTAATGATGTACTTACACACCGATTGGCTGGTGCAAAAGAATCAGCTTATTTATGAGATGTAGTTAGTAGTCGGTTCATATCCTCTGCCTAGCACATTTGGGCCCTTAAAGGAGGCCCTTAACACCTACTGCTCCTGGAACTGGCCAGCTCAGGCCTCTGGTCCTCTTTTGTGTTTTGCTTCGGACAGAAGCATCTGCCAAGTTCAAAGCTCCAGGGTTCCTGCATCTGAAGTTTCTTCTTGTTCTTGACTTGTCTTTTGTACTTGTATCTTTTAGTATGGACACAGTTGTTGCTCTTGGCGTGGCTGCCATGCCCAGCGCTCTGTCGTAACGCTTTCCGCTTGGCTCTGATCTCCACAGGGTGCCGTAGTCAGTCCTCGGCACAGTTCTTAGGCGGAGACCCCGAGCCGTGGGCCTTTAGGGGCGGTCTGGCGGGGGAGTTGCAGGTATCATGTCCCACTGATTGTTCTGTGAAGGAAATTCGGTGTGTGTGGCGCTGTAAGCGAGGAAGCTTGGTCTGCCTTTAAGGTGCCAATCAGTCACGCCTTTGATACTTCTAATGGGGAGGTCGGGGTTAACATTCGAGCCTTAAAGCGGAAGGTTCCGGAGCTCTCCCCTTTGCCCTCAAGTGGACTCTCCACAGTGAGCCGGCTGCATTCCTCAGCCCCTGCGCAGGCGATGCTGCTCCCCCCCCCCCCACAGCGCAGGCAAACGCGCAGCGCAGCTAGGCTCTGCATTCATGACATTTCATTTCTTTGCAGGAAGCACAGTGATAAGAGCCCCTTTCCCCCTCCCCCTTCCTGCGCAGCGTCCTTGCGCCCGCGCCCCAGCACGCAGAAAATGTGCCCCGCAGTGAGGGCCGGGGGGGGGCCGCGCCGCGCTGCAGAGGCTGAGATCGAGCACCTGGCTCCGCCCCCTTGCTGAGAGCGAGCCAAGCCGTTCCAGCCTTCTCCCACTTGCCCGTCCACCCGGCATGTCCACATCCCCCCGCGTCATCGCCTCTCTCTACAGGACTCCCAGCGCAGCGACAGCGCCCCCATGAGGTGGCAGGGTCCGGGGGGGCAGCAGCATCTCCACAGCCAGTCGCACCCTTTTCAGACCAAGTCTTTTCTCACAGGGCCCTCACGGTTTCTCTCTTGTTTGCTAATCGCTATGTGACGTACGGACTGTTTGAGAGAGTCAGGCTAGCCGGCAGGCGCACAGGCTCCCAAGGAAAAGTCCCAAAGAACGCTGTGCTTATTCCCGATTGGCTGAATTAGAACCAGGGCAGCCAGTGTAGTGTTGGTGAGTAAAGCACAGTGTTAGATTTAAGTCAGAACGCAAAGCAGCATCAGTGTCTCCAGACAGCTTTGTGATGGCCTTTTTAGGTGCATACGTTTAGTTTTGAGTGTAGAAGATTTCATCTGTAAAACTCCGGAAGAGATCCTGTTGCTGTGGGCGACCCCCTGAACTTCCCCCTTTGACCGTCCACAGCGTCTGCTGCCCATCGATGGGGCTAATGACCTTTTCCATCAACCGCCTCCGTCCATGCCCACCTCCAAGACGTACTCCATAAGGCCGTACTTCCCCAAGGACGAGGTCAGTGTCATTGCAGCATACCTGATGCCCACTGTGCCAGGCACGCTCAGCGCTTGTCAGCTGTGTGCTGCTGGGCATTCTGTGACCACTTAGCAATGATAAAAAGCTAGACAACCAGAGGAGGCGTTCAGTGTCTCCACCGTGCTGCTTGCTTCTGAAGGGCGGTTTTAGCTCCTGGTCATCCTACCTCATCTCTGTATCTCGTGTCCATTTCAGGCTGCTGTGTACAAGATATGCAGGGAGATGTACAAGGAGGGGCTGGAGGGGGTGGACGGGGTGGACGGGGTGGACGGGGGCCCCTTCCCAGAGCAGCCGGATCTCATTGGCGACAGGTGAGCCGCACGGTGTTCATTCGGGGCAGGGTGTTGCTGTATACTCTGTGCACTGCAGGGTCTGACCAGGAGGGGGCGTTTTGGGTAACTTCATCCCAGGTTTGTCGGAGGCCTTCTGAACCTGAGCCCCGATTACGGCTTCGTCCTGGAGGATGAGGAGGGTATCTGCGGCTATGCTCTGGGCACGGCCGACGTCAAGCCCTTCGCCAAGAAGTGCAGGATGAGCTGGATCCCCAGTATGCAGGAGAAGTACAACAAGCCAGACTGTGAGAAGGACCTGACCGAAGCCGAGGTGGGGGGCGCTAGTGAGCCTGTCTGCCTGCCCGCTGCTGCTGAGCCTGCACCTTTAGCCTGGCTCACTCGTACCCGGTCTCCCCGCTTCTGTCATCTAGAAAATGATGCTGAGCTTCCATGAGGAGGAGGAAGAAGAAGGTCTGCCGGACTCCTTCCTCAGTAACTTCCCCTCCCTGATCAAAGTGCAAATCCACACCAAGGTTACAGACCCCAGCGTGGCCAAGAGCATGATGGGATGCCTGCTGTCGTCACTCAAAGCCAGCGGTGGGTATCTTGGGAGGGTCCGGCTTTCCGTGTGTCATGGGGCACAGGAAGGCTAATGAGACCTCGCCGTCTTCAGGTGGTGGGGAGGGCTTTGCTGGTTTTACAGCAAGTAGAGCACTGTGCTAACAATGCAAAGGTTGTCGGTTCAAATCCCAGGAAGCGCACACAAATTGTAATGCTGTCCCTCTACTGTAAGCTTCTTTAGATAAAAGTGTTAGATAAATGATTAAATTAGATAAAATTCTTGAGGCCCAGTAAGTCGGTCACCTTATTCCCCCCCCCCCCCAGGCTCCCACGGCGCCTTCTGTGAAGTGAGGCAGACCGACAAGCGGATGCTGGACTTCTACAGCAAGCTGGGCTGCTTTGAGGTGGCCAAGATGGAGGGCTTCCCAAAGGACGTTATCATCATGGGGCGGAGCCTGTGAGGCGGCCGTGCGAGGGAGCAAACCCACGGCCCCCCACCCAAACATTACCGTCGCAGTTAGCGGGAATCCCTCTGGGAGCCTGCGCCCCACCCACGCTGCTGCAGCGGGCGCGTGCCCCGTCGCCCGTCACCAGAAGGACGCTCTGCCAGCTTGAAGCAGCATCCCATAGCTCACTGCTGAGTGTTCATTTGCTTTTACTCTGTTATTATATCTATATATTTTTTTGAGAAAGAGGAAAGTTGTTGGCGAGCTTGTAAACTTGGGGGTCCTGCAGGGGAATGTCTGAGTCTCCTATAACTCTCATTGTGATTGTATCAGACCTGGATGACTGCATCTGTGTGTAGGAGCCCCCCATTTACCCCCCCGCTTCTCGCTGGGGATCGTTTGGCTTGGGGGGGGGGCATGACCATTTTCCTTAGAAGAGCTGCTGCCCGGCTCTTGTTCCTTCTCGTCTAGGGGGTGGTGACCGTAATGAAAACACAACAATCATTTAAAAAAAATTAGTTTGAAGAAAATACACAAAGCTTAATATCCAGCAGCTGCTCCCTAATCGTTGCCGCACCAAAGGTTTTTCGCAGTAGCCGGGATCTGCTGTCAGTTCTGTGGTGTCGCCTCAGTCGCCCACGTTTCTAACTGCTGAGGCGATGTTCCTCAGTGATGTTCCTCAGGCGCACTGCTCCATCCGGTGCCTGGGCTGGGCCGTGGGGGTTCAGATCTGCCCACTGACTGTCGGGTGGGAAGGCTGCAGGATGTCCTTTCTGCTTCCTGACTGTGACCCCCCCCCCATACTTAACATCTAATAAAGTGAAGTAGAAGAGGGCGACTATTGAGGCCTGTGACCCATTAGCGTTTTTAAATCGACTTCGGCTTTGACATGCAGACGGTTTCAGTGGACTCGCACTGAGTTTATGGACGTTTATACCCACGAGATTTGTGCTGAGACCCTGTAATCCAGTCCCCGCAGGACTGGGCGTTACTGGTCCTTTGCTGGATCGGATCGGCACCCGGCCCGGTTCGGAGTACTGATACGAGGGAGCCCTGGTAAGCGATCAGGTGCCTCTTGAATGCCCCGAAAATATCATCTTAGGTGATATTTGCTGTGAACATGCTATAGCTAACAAAGTATTCCATTCCCTCCTCCTTTATTGATGTTGAAACGTTTGGTGTCACTGTATAGAGGTGGTTTAAGCATCTCCCTTCCTTTGCTTAGCTGGGTGTCGTATTCAGGCTGACCCCCCTCCACTTTAGTCTCAGTTTCTGCTCCTTCTTACTGTTGGTAATTTGCCAGCCTTCAGGTGCTTCTTTGCTCCTCCTATGATACAGCAGCTTGTCCCACGCGGGATCTGAGCCGACGCCCTCATGGTCACCATGAACCCAGGTCCTTCACCACTGCATTGGTTGTCCATGTAAAGAATGTGAATACTTCATGTAAGTAATCTGTATGTAATTTAATGTAATTAGTGTTTCAATTTTAATAAAGTTCTGCTCTTTACTCTGACTGCCCTGCTGTGTCGCTGTGGTTTCAGATGAGATTTCCAGTAAAAACTTGCTCAAGTGCGTGCTGAAGAATGCTAACAACGTGAGCTGTGGCCTGCAACCTCAGGAGGTTAAATCAGAATCAGGTTTAGGTGGCCAAGTATGTTCACACATGCAGGGAGCCTTGTCTCTGGGTGTCAGTAGCGAACATATATACAGAAGGTACAGAGGTACAGTCCAGCCTGTAAGTGCCCAACAGCCCCACTGATGATGGGTCACCCATAGGTCCCCCTCAGTAGATTGGAAAGGGGGGGGGGATTCCATCTTGGAATTTTCTGCCTGGTTACATGACTGGACACAACAGTTGGTCACAGATATATAATCTGGACGTGTTAATGTATAAGAAGGGAAGCAGTGCATGTTGGTGCCAGGAATACTGGAATAAATACAATAGGTACAAAAACATACAGCATTGTAATGTTTTTGGGGGTCCTGCAGTGCGACAGGGCAGATGCAGCAGACTGCTGAGGGTGACTTGGGCCTGTCAGAAGGTATCCGAGCTTCCAAAATGTCTAACGGAAGCACGTGACACGGCGGGTCTGGCACATGTGGCAAGCAGATGACCTATAAGGACACACTCCCAGCCTCTACTGCGGGCTCGTGCCGCACCCCTGTCAAGTTTCGCTTCCTCATATTCCATTCCTCACTCGGCCAGAAGTCCAGCTGTAGCAGAGGCTGAGGTAGAGGTGAGCTCGTCTGCAGAACCTCTGACTGACCACTAGAGGGAGGCGCCGAGGCACTGAAATCCAAAATTAGCACGTTTTGAATTCGCCTTCACTGAAAATTGTCAGAGGCACATGGAAGTCGACGCCCCATGAATGCATGTGATGTAAAATACACAGTGAATGTGAGTGACCCATAAACACTGCAAGACTTGCTCTGCCTTAGAAGGTTTTTAGATGCTATCTGACCTTTCAAATTGACTTACATGTCATGTAAACTTTAAATAGCTGAATATTTTTACTGGGGGCAGTTAGGATGATCTGTGTGTCATGGAAGTGTTTCTCATCAGGAAACACATAGGAATTCTCGGCGCCCTGCACGAGGAGATCAGGTCCCTGTCTGCTACAGCACTGGGGCTGGTTACGTGAAGAACAGATGAGTGTGAGGTCACCAGGCCACCATAACCTTTACATTTTATTTTACTGGCAAATTTACCAATTTAATGAACTACAGAGATGCAGCAAGTCCCAGCCGGGATGTTACCTTCGTACCATTAAAATAACAGTTTCAGATATTTCAGTAAATACAACAGAATTTTAAGCAATTTCACCACAGATTAAAAAAATAACCCTCTCTGGGTCATGTGATTAGTGCTGGTCAGCTGACCTGATCGAGGGCTCATGGAACAGTCAGGTGATCAGGTGGAGGTCCCCCACCATCCACCCATGCACTGGTTTCGTTCACACAGCAGCAGTAGTAAGACCCTCCATGCTTCCAGAATTTTCTCAGTGCAGCTAAAGCAGAAGCTCCATGCTGGATGTGGATCCAGTACAGAAGCCTTCACAGATGGAGAAGTTACTCCACCTTCTACACCTCCATCCCTTCTCCTCTGACTCCAGAGCCCACTGTTACTCTTCTAAATCAGACTGAAAATAATAATAATTGGTCATTAATCACGAATACAGGTGTATGTTGTGCAATGGGGGGCGGAGGGGGGATGTTTAGCACCCGGTGGTGGAGCTGTGGGAGGATGGGGGCCCCTACCCCAGATCGGCCAGGGGAAGGACCAGCAGTGGCTCCAGAAAAGGTCGACAAATGCAGTTATATATTTTTTTACCCCTGAATAATAATAATAATCTGTACTTTATTGGAAATTTATAGGAATGCGTCCCCTACAGGACACATAATGGCACCCGGTGAAGATCTGGTGAAGCCATAAATGTTGGAGTTGCACCCCCCCACCAAACATTTCATACTTAGATGAAGAGAAGCTGCAATGCTGAGATTTCACGCTGGCCAGCTGTCTGCCAGCCCATAATTAGCTTTCAAAACAATTAGCTGGCATCTGATGGCAATTGGGTCAATATGGTGATGGGGCATGTGTGGACTGTACCATCTGTGCTTAGGGGTAAAAATCCTCTCCCTGTGCATAGTCACACAATTGGATCAGGTTGAGTGGCACGTTGATGCCTCCCTGCTGTTGGGACCATGATGGAACAACATCAAAAAGAAGTGTCCGGGACTCTGGGAGTCTGGGAAATGGCATGCCTCAACAAAACCCCGCTAACTCGCTAAGTCAGTACCGGCCTGGAGCCTCCAACTCCTCGAGGACAAAGGTGCCACCTTCCAATTAGCTTCAACACCATCATTTTTTTTTACATCTATATGTATCTGAAGCACCTGCCTGCTGACACCCGCAGAATAAGGCAGACTGTGCAGGCCTGAGAGCGGGGGCTGGCAAAGTCCCCTAACAGCACTTTAATTGGCCCTCTGGCCGTTGTCCTCATTAGGCCATGAGCAAGTGTTAGCGGATGTGACTACCTCTGGCAATTGCCATGGCAACAAAGATTAGAGGCAGTTGTGAAGCCAAAAGGCCAAACGAGATTGCATTAAGGACATAGGAGAAGATTAGCTTGGCTTTGGTGACATAACACGCCTTTTCCTTTAAGGTTTAAACATGTTCTGCTCCTTAACCACAATGGGACCTTTCTGTGACTTTAAAGACCCAGGTACATCATGTACAGACTTATGGGAGTGTATAATATGATGTTATGTACGGGTTCTTTCTGACTACCGCCTCTGCTCCTCTTTTCTGGGGGTGGTGCACAGATCAGGAGGTTAGAGGTCGTGCCTGACTCCTGCCTCTGCTCCTCTTCTCTGGGGGCGGTGCACAGATCAGGAAGTGAGGGGTCCCAGCTGACTCCCGCCTCTGCTCCTCTTCTCTGGTGCCCTGCTCACTTTCCTCACTTGGATGTTGCTTTGAACAAGAGCTTTGGCTAACAAATGCTAAATAAATGCAACCCTGACGCTGGCATTGTATCATTAGATTAAATTAGATTAGATGAATTTTATTAATAACATAAAGGGAAAATTTGGTGTTGCAGTGATACATTGTTACATAATGCAAGGTTCTTGACACATATCGCTGCATGTAAACCCCATTTCACAAGGAGACGATAACAGGAGATACACTGTATTGCCAAAAGTATTGGTACACCCCTCCAAATCATTGGATCCATGTGTTCCAATCACTTCTATAGCCACAGGTGTATAAAATCAAGCACCTAGGCATACAGACTGCTTCTACAAACATTTGCAAAAGAATGGGTCACTGTCAGGAGCTCAGTGAATTCAAGCGTGGTACCATGATAGGATGCCACCTGTGCAATAAGTCCATTTGTAAAATTTCCTCATTACTAAATATTCCACGGTCAACTGTTAGATGTATTATAACAAAGTGGAAGCATTTGGGAACAAGAGCAACTCAGCCACGAAGTGGTAGGTCATGTAAAATCACAGAGCGGGGACAATGCATGCTGAGGCGTACAGTGTGCAGAAGTCACCAACTG
>JAUMHC010000099.1:3130448-3141461 GCA_032359785.1 Heteromormyrus szaboi | reverse complement strand
ATTGTATGTTGCTTAGGATAAAAGCATCTGTTAAACAAATTTAAATAGCCTGCTTTGCTAGCTGTTTTTATTGGCTCTAAGTAGTCCTGTCACCCCCGTACAAAATGAGCTGGATGGATGGGAAGAGCTGTCCTGAATCGCTCTCTGGGACCTGGGAGAGGGCATGGCTGGGATGGCAGTTGGTGGGCATGACTGGACCAGCGGTGGCTGGGGGCGGAAACATCTGGAAAGCCAGACCTCCCACCCAGAATCACCTCACCAGCTGGGCTGTATCACAGTGCCATTGTGGTTCCCAGCTTACGGGGATAAATGATTAACAGAAGCATCCCATTCATCAGGCACATTCTCCGCTGCACACATAGCGACCAACTGTAACCTTTCAGTCCTGTCACTTTTCTGCCTTAGCTTACTGTAACCCCATTTTTGGGGGTGCTGCAAGTGTCACTTGTCTTTTTTCAGTTTGGATTCCTCCAGCCCGCAGTACGGTGTGGTAACTCGGGCACGACAATGTGTGTTGCGAAATTCCTGCTCTCTGCTGCCAAAGTCTGCCCCTGGATATTTGCCTTTATTTGCACTGTTAGCATGTCCCCAAAGTCTGCACTTGGAGGTTTCTCCTTGGTACGTTCATTTTCATTTTGTCAGGACACTGACTTTTTTTTTTTTTTTTTTTGGGCTGCAATGCCGGCTTCAGTTCTACCCCAGGTCGCAGGTTTAGCACGGCTGCATGGCGTTTCAGGAATGGGCCATGTGACTCGGGGCAGGGAGCGTCCCGTCTGTTGTGCTTCTCTGAGCTGGAACGCCCCGATGACTCTGGGGTAAAAGGCGTGTTTCCCGGTTAAGCAGAAGCGCTAGTTTCATGCGCGCTCTCTGGTGTCTGCCTGCCTTTACAGGTGCGGCCATGCGACGCCATTGGCTGCTGCTGTTGCCGTTGACGACCGGCCTGTGGTCACCGTTGGGGGCCCAGGACCCCACACCCCCCACTGGCTGCGGTGCTGGCATCTCCTTACTCTACTACAATCTGTGCGACCTGACGGCGGTGTGGGGGGTGGTGGTGGAGGCCTTCGCGGCCGCCGGCGTCGTCGCCTCCCTGCTGCTGCTGATTATCCTGCCGGCCAGCCTGCCGTTCGCCAAGGACCCGCGGCGGCGCAGCTCTGCGGGGCTGCAGGCCGGCTTCCTGCTCAGCACGCTGGGCCTCTTCGGCCTGGCCTTCGCCTTTGTGGTAGGCCGGGACTTCGCCACGTGCTCGGTGCGGCGCTTCCTCTTCGGCGTGCTGTTCGCCGGCTGCTTCTCCTGCCTGCTGATGCAGGGCGTGCGGCTGAGTGCGCTGGCCTGGCGGGCAGCTGGAGCCGGGCCCAGTGCCGTCCCACTGTGCCTGGCGGCGCTCGCGCTCTGGCTGGTGGAGGCCGTCATCAACACGGAGTGGCTGGTCATCACGGTGGCCCGCGCGCCTCCAGGTAATAGCTCGTCCGTCCCCGTGCCGTGCCGTGTGGCCAACCAGGACTTTGTGATGGCGCTCATCTACGTGATGGTGCTGCTGCTGGTCTCCATGGTGTCAGCCATACCGGCGCTGGTCGGCCGCCGTCCGGAGTGGCGGAAGGGCGGCTGCTTCGTCGTCCTGACGGCCTTGCTCTCCGTCGCCATCTGGGTGGCCTGGATCGTCATGTACGTCTTCGCCAACGCGCGCACTGGCGGCCCCGGCTGGGATGACCCCACACTGGCCATCGCCCTGGTGGCTAACGCCTGGGTCTTCTTGCTCCTGCACGCCATTCCGGAGGTCTGCTCGCTCACTGACGATGGTGAGGTGGAGCCCAGCTTCGGCGACGACCTGTACGCCACTCGTGGTGTCGGCTATGAGACCATCCTGAAGGAGCAGAGCTCACACAACATGTACATGGAGAACAAGGCCTTCTCCATGGACGAGCCAGCTGCTGGTACGTATGGGCCCGCGTTGCCACTGTCCAATGTCTCTTCTCAGAGTGCATTATAACACAACCTGAGGGGTCGCGACACAGAATTTGGGACCATAATCATTGGGTCATGGAGTGCGTGGTTAAAAATTTATTTTGAAAATCTTTTTCAGACTTTAGTTTTTTATAAAAGTGCACAAACACATTTCCTGTTACTTACTATGGTGTATGGACTCTTCATTTGTAAAAAATTTGCTTCAAAATTTTGAAACTTGAATCCTGAGGCTAAACCACTTGTGAACTACTGACATAAAACACATACTGTGTTTTAAGCAATTTCCCTCTGGGATTAATAAAGTTCTTTTGAATCTTGAATGAATTTTGAATAAACAACACCATACGTTATGCTCAAATTTGATCAAAGCATTGAGTAAATTTGTGCCTGTGTTTGTATATCTGGATGTCTAAATCTGTACCTTGCTTTTTCCCCTCTTTGATGCCCCTTTTATTCTTTAACAATGTTCTGAAAACCCACAGAATTGCCAAAACTTAAAAATCCAGGAATGTAAGCCACATTCTGCGGCCGCGCCGGGTTCCGCTCACAGACGCTTATGCGGCAGAATGTAATCAGAAGGGCTCCAGTGCAGCACAGGACACGCAGTGGCTCATGGTGCCCCCCTGCAGTCCGGTGGGAGGGGCCCTGGCAAAAGACACGCCTTCAGGGAGTGTGGGCCTAGTCCTTGCAAGGGTGCTGTGCAGGAGTCCCCCCTTTAGGGTGCATACATGTGGATGGTCACACCTGGTATACAGCCTTAAAATGGAATATTACTGGGGGACTTGTACCCTCCCTTTTCAGTATTGACTGTAGTATATACTGTATCTCTTGCATTATTGATCAAAAAACGAAACCTGGATTATATTCAGCAGAAAGGACTAAAATAAACCCTCCATCCCGCATAATGAGCACCCCTTGGAAGTCGATGAAGATGCTAATGTCAGCCAGTAGGGGGTGCTCTTCCCGAGTACCGAGTTATGGCTCAGTTCTGGTCTCTGACCAGCTTTGGTCTCTGAGGACCTTAACTTGGTCCCCTTCCCCCATGCTTTGGATACGTTTTCAGCTGACAGTGACCCGGCGCTGTCCTGACCAGCCGGGGTAGTCTGGGTCTGCCCGTCCATCCAAATAACTGACACTCTGATATTTTCGGAGTGGTGTCCGACCTCGCAGGATGACCACAGGAAGCGGGGAGAAGCTGTGGAGGACAGCGGGTCTCCTCTAGTCTGTCAGATTGAGGCTTGTGCATCTTCAAAGCTTCGAAGCCATGACTTAATTCAAAAAGAGTCGCTGTTTATGACTATTACAAACAGAGGTGGAAATTTCATGTCCAGAAAGTATCAATCCAGACCAGGATTTTGTTTCAACCAACCAGCTGAGTACTCTGTGACAGTGACTTCATACTCAATTGGTTAGTTGAAACAAAATCCTGGTCTGGATTTTTACTTTCTGGACCTGAAATTTCCGCCTCTGATATTGATCAGTAACAGTGATCAAAGTTGGATAATTCTCTGATCTGACAAAGATGTCGGACATTACGGTTACTTTGACTACCCAGCGTCCCTTGGGGGCTGCCTGGATGTGTTTTAATACTGTCCTTTGCTGCCCCCTAGGCTACAACAAGCCGATGTCTCCTTACAGCGGCTACAACGGGCAGATGAGGAGCTCTGTGTACCAGCCCACCGAGTTGGCGCTCATCACCAAGGGCGGGGGCAACGTAAGTCTCTAGGAATCAGGTCGCTGTGTGGCTCTGCTATTTAACAGGCCGTGCCTGTGTCCGCAGTGAATCTCGTGGCTGGCAGTGTAATCGTGCCAGTGTTGGGCCTTTAATCCCCAACTGGATGAATGTCTGCCCCTCTGCTCAGACCCCAGGCTTCATTCTTGACTGCATGCGTTGGTTTCGTGGAGAGCGGGACGTGAGAGGCTACACCTAGCGAGCATGCAAGCCTCTTGGCTGCTCTGATCCCAGCTCCTGCTAATCGCCTTTCCTCTGTCTGTCTGTCTGTCTGTCTGTCTGTCTGTCTGTGTAACAGCAGATGGATCACTCCTATGATACGGTCCTCCCCCGTGCCACAGCCACCCCGCCTGTCCCCAGCAACGGCGTGTCCTTTGGCATGGCCGAGGAGAGCCCCCACGGACACCTGCCGGGGGCCAGTGTAGGTGCAGTCGTCCCTGACCCTCATCTCCTATAGCGCTGGATCTGCCTTCCCGGCTTCTGCTGCTGCCCTCTTCCCCGCTTTTACGCTCCTCCCTCCCGTCCTGCCGGCCCGTTGGCTTCGCCTCTCTCCAGTCCTCCAGTCCGGTCAGAGTTACTTTGGGCTTCTTTTTGGGTTTTGGCTTGAATGACCCTGGCTGACTTCTGCTTCGTTTACTCTCCAAGACTAGACAGTACTAGAGTGTCAGTGTCATGATAACCTGTGTTGCTTCTTTTAGTGACATGTAACCAGATGTGGCACAGATGTCCAATCAAAACCTGTCTTCTCTTTGCAGGTGAACGGCTTTCAAAGGAAATGGTGAACCCTTTTTTTCAACGATGATCTTTCTTTCCCCCTGCTTTTCATTTGATCTGTTTTTTGTTTTTTTTTGTTTTTTGTTTTTTTTTCAAAAAAAAAAAAAACATTAGTTATCCACACGCGTTAAACCTGGCGGGGGCAGGTTTTAGTGGATGTTGCCCAAGACAATGGGGTCCTGGCAGCCTCCCTGTGGCTCATGCTGCCATACCCACAATCCTCTGGGGCCAGCGACGTGTCCCCTGTGATGATCCACCTTGGCCGTTCTTATCGCAGTTGATAGTGGTCTCCCAGACCTTTGCCTGCCTCCACCCAACGAGACGGTCATGATCTTTGTCAGTGGAGGATGTCATTTCTGTGGGGGAGAGCAAGGTGAGGCATGGGGGGGGATACCACTGCTCTGTCACTCTCCCTGATTCACAGGCCACCTGTGTGCGCCTGTGTGAGTGAGACTGCACTACTGGCAGTGTGAGGCACCCCCTTCACCCATGTTCACACTCAGCCTTTGAGAAGATCACTACAGCAAGACTGACCTTTTCCACATGGAAACACGCCCCGTCACAGCGGAGGAAGATGGACGACCTGTAACAGGAGGATCATGGGATAGAACCACAGTCCCAGCAAAGGATGCGATCAAGGTGAACTGTCAGTGGGAGGCTTCTTAACCAGTCCGTGGCTAGATGTGAGGGCCCGTCACTCCTGATCGAATGTCAAGTTAATCAAGCTTTAAGGGAATTAGGAATTATGTAACGGCACCATGCATTACTACAGTTACAGTATAATTATGGTTTGACATAAGGCTATTGAGTTTGCAGGTTAATGCTGAAAAGTACTTGCTGAATATTGATTGTAGTAATATGAACTACTGACAAGATTAGGACGGCCTTTAATTTTGACGACAAATGTGTTCAGTTAAAGCATTGTTTTCATTTGATCTGATTATTGTGTTCTGTTTGTACCATATATTTTTTTTATTTATATTTGAAATGTACTGGAAATAAAAACATGACACGCTATTTGTGAAGTTTCTTGCCCCCCAGAGTCTCCTGTGCATGAATGTGTCACTCCCAGCGGAAGATAAACTCAAAGCGGAAAGGGAACGCACAAACCAGGAGACAAACTGGTGCCATTTGGGTTGGATGAGGTGGGAGCTGGATGTCAGGGCAGATAGGTCACAAAGGACATCCTCCCGGCGGCATGTGATTGGCTGATACGTGCCAGAAGCCTGCCCCGGGGGGGGGGGCCCAAACCGGCAGCCCCTCTGTTTGGGGCTTTGCCAGCTATGCCAGGGGGAGGCTTGGTGACCTCAGGCTGCAGCTGTTTCCGGTTTGGAGGGGTTAGTGGGTGGAATCCCACCCCCAATATCTCTGGAAGCATCTGGTGTAATGTGAGGAAACTGGCCCCCCATGTTACCCTGGAGGTGCACTGAGGGCCGTATGCTGCTTATATCACTGCTTTGGCGGTGCAGGGTCAGGGTGAACCCCCCCCCCCCCCAAAAAAAAGGCAAGGCAGCAGTGCTGGTCCCCCCTTTTTTTGCTGATTTTCATGTCAGCCGTGGACGGGGGCCCCAATTATATCTGGAGTTCAGGTCCCCTGAGTGTCCTGCCACTTAGCCTGTGCACCTGTCTGTGCCCCCACCCGCTCTGTCCATGACAGACACTACAGGGCACTCCCTAGTACTCAGCTGCACCTGTGATTGGGGGAGGGGGGAGACAGACTTGTCAGGCTGAGTCTGGGGATCCAGCACAGGGTTTAAAAACTTTGCCACACCCGACATCTCCTGCACCGTGAACAGACGCTGCATATCCAACCGCAAGTACTCCTGTTTACACTTTGGTGTCTTCAGTCATGGAAAATCAATATACAGGAAAATCTATATTAAGATATACAGGAGGAGCCATTTGAAGTAGACATGCTTTTCTGTTGGAGAGCCGGTGCTACAGCCAGGGAAGGATTCATGACTATGACTATTGAGTTCATGACTATTGTACACTACCGTCTAAGGTCCCGGCAAACAAGCCCCACCTCAGGAAAAATGAAGAGGTTATAGTTGAATGAGCAACAACTGTGTTTCCATGCTTAAGGCCCCCAGATCATTTAATTCGCCGCTGTCCACGGGCATCCGGTCACCAGCGGCACTTTATAACCAGCCGCCGGGCCCATCGCGCACCGCCCGTCTGCTCTGATCTGCCGGAAACGGAGCCGGACAGGGAGGGGAACGTCCCTGGCTGCTGCCCCGCGAAACGCGATCGCCGGTCCACCCTTGCGACCTCCCGTGACGCTGGCTGCGATTTTCCCGTCTGACACATCCTTCTGGCATTTTTCCACAGGAAAAAAAAGTTGATCTTTTGAAACTCGCAAGACGTCATGTATGAGGTCGCTTTAAAAAACTAACGATTGCGAAACTTAATCTCCGTTACATTAGTGGGGCTGCTGAAAAATATGCAGAAGGGTGTGGGGAGTCTATAGGCGTGGGATGACAGGCGAAGAGGGGAGATAACGCTCGTGGACTTTGTGCGCGGTGGGTAGGATGCACGCGCAGCATCATGCATGCGATGGGTTTGGGGTCAGAGAAAGTCACGTAGCACAAAACCACGATGCCGAAGCCACTTAGCCGTGTTTTATTGTTTAAAACGCGTTAATCATCGAACGTTTTATGTTCGTCCTTATGTAATGACTTACGTGTGGACTTGAGGCTGTTGACAAAACTGGCGTGTTTTCCGTAGTTTGACGTCACATCGGAATCTCTCTCGCTGAATCACCCAACGCTATAATTAACCGGGATTCCGCGTGTTTGCATCTAAAATACCTGACACCTGATTAAAATCATTATGGCATTCGCTTCATCTCAGTCAGCGAACAAACTGTGTGGCGCTTTGGCAGGCGTTCAACGTTTGTTTTTATAGCCACTTTTGCAGAAATATTAGCTTTTTTTCTTTTACAGACGATAGCTGTTATGTGTCTGTTAGTAACTCCCACCATGAGCTGAGTTTTGTCTCCGTTTATGCGATTCAAAAGGCACCATTGTACTGGCGCCGCATTGCCGTGTCCCGAGAGCGCCGCTGATAAGGGCCGTGAGTCTCTCACACGTGAGGATGTCCTCGATCCTACACCCTCCTCCATAAGGACAGCGGCAGAGCATTGCACTGTCACAGCATCGATCACAGATGGGCAGTATCGACGTTTTGCTGCATTTATATATGAATACGTTTGAAACCGAGATTCAGGGATGTAGAGGTCAGCATTCTTACATGACAGACAATCAATCCAAGCCATGATAGATACTGCAGCGGCTAGTGGCGGCTCCTGGTCATTTTCGGGGAAGGGATTGCAGTTTTAGGGGTGAGAGAGCGGGTATCCGAAACTGGAAAATGGTTGTCAGCGACTTCTTCCTACTCAAAATTAAAATACAATATTTCTATAAATCAAATTGACCTTGACTGAATTACAAAGTAATTATAGTCGTGCTTGATATTTAGTTGTGCAGTTCTGGGAACTAGTGTATTTAAATTACAGTTGTGTCACATAAGTAGGTTGGGGAATACGGTACTGCTGTCCAAAGGACAGACTCTTTTGGTGCTTCTGGTGTCACCAAGGGCAGCTTGGCATTGCTGCCTCATACCTCTGGGACCAGGGTTCTATGTGTATGGAGTTGTCGTGGGGTTTACTCCCGGTATTCAGGTTCCCCCCCCCCCCATTGGTGCCACCCCATCCCTGACAGAGCTGCTTCACATGGCTGCTCAACAATCCGGTTTGTGTTTATGCCCCCCCCCCCGGCATAACAGATTATATATTATTCTCGGGAAAGTCTGCATTTCTAACTGTTTTGAAGCTGTATCCTCTATATTGTCAGGTACAATAAAAGTAATCATTTTTTTCTTTCTATTATCTGCGCTGTAGTTTAGGCCGGATGTTGAAATGCTTACTGGGGTCATGGAACCACATTGTGTCACGACTCGGGGAGACACAGAGCAAGGAAACAGGAACTGGAGTCAAACCCCCCGTTCCCCGATTTTGATTAAGAAACACGGGACATCAAAGCACACGTAACGTTAATGATCGGACTGGGGAAACAAACTAAAACGCAGACTAAATACATTGAACTAATGACAGCAACAGGAAACAGCTGGTGAACATGGGGAATCCACACGGGGTAGGTGAGGGGGCGCGGCACACGGGAGGATCGGACGAGCGGGGCAGGGCACATTGTTACTGCTTGGTGTTTAATAGCGCTATAGCCCCCATGCAAATCCCCAATGTATTTGTGTCACTCAACATACCTGAAGTTACTGACCATCCCACCTGAAGACAAGGAAGCTATTATATATAAAACACCGTGACAGTCACCCTCAGGAGCTGAGATTGGGGACCCCGTCGCCCTGCAGAGTGACATGCCAGGTGACAAGCAGACGAAGAGCAAATCTCGCACCCTGTCCCCCGGTAATCCGGGGCATTATTTGATGCCCAGGCCTATTGTCTGCCCGCTTACAGAGGCATGCAGTCACATGACGGCATCAAGGTCAGGATGAATGGAAAGGCTGGTGGTGTTTATGGTCGGATAGCACAACACAGCCATGGGAAAACAAGGAGGGACAAGCCAACAGGTGCGTCTTTTCAGGTTCCACCCGCTAAGCGATTTGGACGCTGCGTCATCAGGGCCGGAGCTGTTTGGGATCAGAGCTTGTTCGGCATTCAGTACCAGTCCATCCGGGGGGGGCACAGGGCTCGTCTTTGGTTACTTGCTGAATCCCCAGCTTGCGTGGGTCACCTTGTAATGTCTGACTATGACTGAGCCACATTGTCCCAGGTCTCACAATTAACAGAGGACTGTATTAGCCGCGTATGAATCGATCGCTTTGCGGAAGCTTGCACAGCGCTGCAGAGTGTGTGTCAGCCTTTTCAGATTTTCCTGATCCTCCTGTCCCGGCCACGCCCCTTCGCCGTGTCGCTTCTGGTTGGCATGGCGATAAGAAGCTCATTGTGCAGCTCTTGCTCTGTGGGCCTGTGTTGCATATTTGTGGCGTTTCTGTGCAGGAGATGCGCCTTTGCTCCTGCGGTGAGGGTCCTCCGCCTTTCAGCTCCCGCAGGTTGTCTCTGGCTGTACGGGCCACTCTGTCCCCTGACCTTGTGAATTTAAAAGCCCTCCCTACTCCCTCTATCTCTCTCTGCCTTCCTCCCTTTGTGCTTTGTAAGGACCCCGTGAGGCCCGTCTCTGTACCTCGGGCTCTGATAAACGTAACCCAGTAAGAACTGGCCCAGGTCGTGTCCAAGCAACCTGGATGCAGCCCACGGGCTAGTCAAAGATCCTCTGTGCTGACTCTCCCTCCACCCCAAAAAATACCAGCTGAGTTAACTGAAAAACACAGTCCAAGGCCAAATCTCACTACAGGGGCCATTGATTATCTTTGGGGGGGGGAGGGTGGTGAATGGTGGGGGTGAAACCGGACATCCCAAAGTAAACAGTCCTGGGGTTTTTAGTTCCCCTGCCGAATGTGTGAGGATGGAACATTAACCACAGCTGTTTTGCAGTGTACTTTGTGATACGGCTTAGTTAGATATGGCTGTTTTTGAGTTTTCCTGTGTAAATAGAGCTTACGCCCGATAACTGGTCATCAGGAAGCCTCAACCTGGCCATGCAGTTAAACTGCAGCTGGCTGCGGTCACCGTTCTCCTCACCTGGTGGGACACGGTCGTTCTGCATGCTTTTCAATGGCTCCAGCACCTTCACTTCTAATCTGTGTAGTTTATATGTTGACGGCAACAGCTGTATTTTGCTGAACTGTGGCGTTTATCTGGAATGTCCTTTTTCATTCCTTGAATGACACGTTGTTCTCAATAATATAAACACCAATAACTTTTATATATACAGTGCTCTTGGGACGCTTGCTTAATAAGGTTGCAAATTTAATGTTTTCATAACAAAAGTCCATTGACAATCAATGATTAACATATCTGCACATATTTTCCACACAGACATTTGTTTTATTAAGTGTCAACATTTTTTTGACTGACTCATTCAGTTATTTTCTTGGTGTTTTGCTATTAATTGCAATTGTAGTTACTGGCCCCCAAAGGTGTTACTAATTTAAAAGCACCTGATGAGACTGCATGTCAATGAACTTTTTAGAAATAAATGTTTCACTTAAGTCTACTGGTTGTTTCTAATGTGATATATGGTAAATAAATGGTGAATAAAGTAATAATTCTAGTTATTTTTACTGAATTAAGCGAGTGTCCCAAGACGTTCTCTATTTGTGTTTGGCACTTTAATCTAAAGCAAAGAACATGGTTTATATACACTGTCACTCAGACAGATACTATATATCATTTCCAGCCAAATAGATTTGATTAGATGACTATTTATTCATTTAGCTGGCAGATGTGTACATATATATTCAGACGTCATTAATAAGCACACGTCGCCTTAACACGTATATCTGAGGAACAGCTTCCTGCAGTGTTATCAGCTGCACGTGTTGTTTTCAGGCGTGCTCTTGTCGGGGGGGGGGGGGGGGGGGCCCCCCCACCCCACCCCCACCAGTTT
>JAUMHC010000099.1:3115852-3130438 GCA_032359785.1 Heteromormyrus szaboi | reverse complement strand
CCCCCCCCCCCCCCCCCCCCCCCCCCCCCCCCCCCCCCCCCCCCAGCAGCACCCCAGCCACACCTGTGTGACACAGTCTGCCATGTGATCTGATGGCACTACAGGGGTTCATTCTTTGGCTTATGGATTTTCTTGCTGTGCCGTGTCAGTACTGTAGGGGGGCTGTAGCTACCCATTTAAATGATTCTGTAATTCATTCCCAGTTCATTCCCAGGTGATCCCCACATTTTTCTGGATCTTGATACATTGAATGACGTATTCATGTTCTTGCATTTTTGTCAATAGTGTCGATACATTTTCATTTGATTGAGGTTCTGCTACTAGCCTTCCTTGTAACCCGGAACATGTAAGATCGCGCTTCAGTGATTAATGCATGGCACACGCACACGGCAGAGCAGGGAGGGGCCAGTCGGGATGCTGGAATTCGGGGGGCACTTTAAAATGAGAACGTGGGGGAGTTTCTCTAGCTGCTAAAATAGGACACGGGACAGCTGGTCTGGTCTGCGTTTCTCACTGGAAACCAGCCCGTTTCAAAAGATGGTTCACCGGTTAGCACTTGGTAATGATGCCTGTTTCTCTAAAAGCAAAGGCAGTAGACCATAATCGGCATGTTTACCCTGGTTCTGTAAGAGTGTGGAGTGTGCTTGTCATCTTTCACCTGGGACACGGTCAGTGTGACTCTCACCCTGTACAATATTCTCCGCGTTTGCAGCCACAGAATGGATATTTACATTGATTTTGTAGAGATGTCCGTGACTTCCAATCAAAGCCTTGTTTTTGTTAGTGGTTGCCGGGGCAACTGGGGTCAGTCACTGTTCCTTGTGGTCTTCAAGGTGCAGGTTACCAGGCCTGAAAGTTGACCTCAAGGTACCTGACCTGGACAAAGATGCATTATTTCCGTGCACTTACTGTTTTACCAGCCAAATCAGACACTTCAACAAAAAAATTATCATTAGTGAGATTAGAAAGTTTTTCCTGGTAAATGCTTTTATTCAAGGTAACAGCATAACATTTAAATGGCCATTTATCCAACTTTATAGCTGCATATTTACCTCTTTTGTGCTTTCTATCTATCTTTAACTACCAGCTGTTGCGAGCAATTCCCTAACCACAACTCCTGCGTTCCTTTCTGCGTGACAATGTCCGCTCTCGGATTTCACCTGCAAAATAGCCGTAGACCATTGCATAGATTACACCTGCCCTGCCTAAGCAGGAATGAAAGGGGTCCTTTACTTGCCCCACAGAAATGTATTCATAGCCCTCAACGAACTCATTAAAAGCCGTCACTGACGCAGTAACATGGCGGCAAACTGCTGTTTGTGTTTCTGTGAGCAGGAGGGACTTAGCTTAGCATGGATTTTCTAAACTCAAATACCTTTTTAAATAAATAATAGCAATAAACAATGGATGAGCCTGTAAGGCCAGATAAGCTTGATATCATGTTTTGAATCGTTTGTTGTTGACCTGCTCCAAACGATTGTTAATTGTGCTCCAGACCTGTACTTACAGTACTGCTTTCTTACTTTGCCGATACTTTCCCGTAAAATAAATTCACAGATAATTATTAGATAACATTTTAAGGTTTGCTCCTTAACTATTAATAAACTGTTACTAATCATTTACTAATGTATTCAATCGATTCATTCACAAATTAATTTAGAAATATATTAGTGATATCATGCTCCTGGTATTTACAAGCCTGCTTGCACATCATTTGTGAATGTAAAACAATGCCTTAGTCAGCATGCTCAGGAATGAGTTATAAGCTGGCATTTTCCAGTTCATAAACCCTTAGTGAGATATGAGAAATATCTTTGTAATACTTTGCTACATTACATTGTAACTGAATCTTTTTCTTAACTCGTATATTATCGCTCGATTAATAACAATTTATTAATAGCTAAGGAGCAGACCATTATTGCTCAGGTGTAACTAATGTCTAAGGATGCTGAGTAATGTGGTGTGATTTACAAGCTCTTTAGAAAGACGCTCTAAGTCTTACACTCCGCCGGCAAGAAAGTCCCTCTTTTTATCTAATACCTGACATTCAGTGAACCTTTAACATCTTATAAACTTTGCAGCGTCTCTTACTCTGGGGTATATGGGCACAGGTCAGGGACGAACTGTGTGACTGTGCTGGTGTTTGGCGTTTAATTTCTTGTACAACCCCATTTCCAAAAATGTTCAGGTGCTGTATGAAATGTAAATAAAAACAGAATGCAATGATTTGCAAATCATATAACCACATATTTAACTGAAAATAGAACAAAGACAACATGCCAAATGTTGAAACTGAGAAAGGTTATTGTTTTATGACAAATATAAGCTCAATTTGAATTTGATGCCAGCAAAATCTTTGACAGGGGCAACAAAATACTTGAAATGTTGTGCAATGCTAAAACAAAACACCTGGTTCAATATCTCACAACTAATTAGGTTAAATGGCAACAGGTCAGTGAGATAACTGGGTATAAAAAGAGAGTCTCTGTGCAGTGAAGAAGGGGAGAGGTTCACTGCACTGTGCAGTGAAGATGGGGAGAGGTTCACTGCACTGTGCAGTGAAGAAGGGGAGAGGTTCACTGCACTGTGCAGTGAAGATGGGGAGAGGTTCACTGCACTGTAGACAAGTACTGCAACAATTTAAGAATGATGTTCCTCAACGTTATGTTGCAACGAATTTGGGAATTTCATCAGGTATGGTTTATAATATCATTAAAAGATTTGGAGAATCTGGAGAAATCTCTGTACGCAAGGGACAAGGCTGCAAACCAACACTGGATAGCCATGATCTTCTGGTCCTCAGGCGGCACTGCATTAAAAACTGGCATGATTCTGTAGTGGAAATCGCTGCATGGGCTCAGGAACGCTTCCAAAAACCATTACACTTTCAAAACTCCAGCAACTGGTCTCCTTTTTTCCCAAACATTTACGGAGTGTTCTTACTTTGAAAAAGTGTTGCTGGCATCAGATTCAAACTGAGCACGTATTTGTCATAAACAATAAAAATTGTTGATGTCAACATTTGATATGTTGTATTTGTTCTATTTTAAATTTGTGTTTATATGATTTGTAAAACATTTTTGGAAACAGGCTTGTATTATTGAATATGATTGTATATGAATATGAGCTGTTACTGTATGCAGTCAGATATCCAAGCATGCAGAGTAGCAAAGGGAACCTAAAAACGATTCTGTTAGGTGATTCTTTGAGACTTCGACTGGGAGGTCAAAGGTTTGTGGGTAAGCTTGCTAATGGCCAAAAGAATAGGCATAATGTGTTGGGTTTCCTCTGGGTGCTCTGGTTTCCCCCCACAGTCCAAATTGCCCATAGATATGTACATGTGAGTGAATGCCATGTGACTTTGCCCTGGGATGGATTGGCGCCCCATCCTGGGTTGTTTCCTGCCTTGCACCCGTAGCCTCTAGGAAAGGCTCCAGAAATCTCCCCCGCCGACCCTGAATGGGACAAGTAGTTTCAGAAAATGGAGAGATGGATGGTATTTGATTTCTGACTCATACGCCCCTGGTGACACATGTCACGATGTGGCATCAACCTTTCAGGACAAAACGGTGTTAGAGAAAATAGGGGTCAGGTGATAAATGTAAATGGAGGCGCAGACAAAGGGGCGGGGCGGGTGTTTGTTTACATGTGTATGGCATGTCTCGCCTGGTGCGGGGCAGGTGACCTTCGACATGCCGCCAAGGGCGACGCGGGTGAGAGATGACCGCCTGGTTATCCTGGAAGATGCGGCTCGCCTGGGGGAGACTTGCAAGCCCTGGCAGGGAGGCAGAAGGGCGGCGCTCGACAAGCAGGTGACGCCGGGAAGCAGTGACACGCCCCCCCCCCCTGCCTGACATCCGCCGGCTGCCTCCATGCCGATGATTGGCTCTGGCTGCTCAGCTTAACAGCAACTGTATGGACAGGTGTCAAGAAATGCCAGTTATGTCATGCTCCAGGGGATATAGCTGGAAGTAAAGTCTCTCTGATTCACTGGATTGTACCCAGCTGGATGCCCTGTGAATTTATTCAAACTGGGTCTGAGTAAGACCTGGGAGGACGGTGCAAGTCCAGTCAAGGCTGACGCCCCTCTCCGTCAGGCACTAACTGGCGCTGACTAACGATCCCTTCCCTGCTCGGAATGCTTGCCTAAGATGTGTGGCCCCATTCCAGTTACAGAAAAGGCACCAGTGCCCAGTGTACCGGTGGCTGGCAAAGCCGTTTTGCAAATGGCCAAACTGTTTCTGGGTTGCTAGCAAGAAGCTGGTGTTAGAACAGGTTGTAATGGTTAAAGCAGGTGACAGGTGACTGATGGTTAAAGGAGGTGACGGGTGATTGATGGTTAAAGGAGGTGACGGGTGACTGATGGTTCAAGCAGGTGACAGGTGACTGATGGTTAAAGCAGGTGACATCGTGCTGTTCCTGTGCCATGTTGCCTGGGTGTTTCCTGGGTGATGGTTCCATGTCCACTCTGCACACGACTGAACGGTAGCTGTTTACTGAGCAAACAGATTTCCCTGCTGCATCAGCGACCCCAAGAAGGTCCCCTATGCACCTTTTGTCATGTGATTTCTTTGTCAAGCTGATTCCCATGAGTCTGATTTGAGCTGAGTTGCTCCCTTTTATCTCATTTGGGTAAGAAGAGGCCCCCTAAACTTCTTGTCATTGTTCCATCTTTCTAAATGCCCAAAGCATTTTCCCCCATCCTCCTGAAATCCCGACCATCATCAGACAGAGAAATCCACCCCCCTGTAGACTCCCTGTATTTCTGTGCTTGGGTTCCACTCAGTGACAGACAGGAACTCAATCAAATATAACAGTTCCCCTTAACCAGGCAAAATACTGCGAGTCATTGATGGGTCCTAAAGGACATGAAGGTAACTTGCTACAACATGTAGCATAACTTCTGTCCCCGTAGCTTTGGGAACAGAATGTATCCCAGAGCAGGTTGTTGGATTGGAGGTGTTTACTATGACGTCCTGAGCTACCAATTCCAGATACCAGAGACTGACTTACATCAACCTCCCTACTAGTATCAGAATCAGAAGATCTTATTAATCCTGGAGGAAATTGCTCTAGTATCCCAGAGATTTTAAAAAACATAACATTACAAAAAACAAAAGGTACTTTCCCCGCAGAGCACAGGAAGAGGGGATAGTGTGAAAGGTGAGAGGACACTGTACTGGCACTGGCATGTAACTGCAGTAACACGAAGGTCACTGGGGGTAAAACCATCACGGAGCATCAGCCATTGCTGTCGAAAAGGGCCCAGCTTGGGCTGGCAGCTTTGTGCGGGTTTGATCACGCCAGGCAGGGAATGGGGATCTAACTTATGCCCCTTGAACTGCAACTTTGATCATGGATCATTCTGGAATTGTGGTTGTGATCTGGAGCCAGAGGAGAGAGATCAGGAGAGGAGTGCTAAGTGTGTATTTACAGAGCTAAAGTGCCGCTGGGAGATACAGGAGACCTGAATAACTCCTGTATGCTGCTGTTCCTATTGCTGATACACACATTGCACTCTGTATGTAACCCCTTATGTATGTATATAGCCCCTTATGTATGTATATAACCCCTTATGCATGTATATAACCCCTTATGTATGTACAGTATATAGCCCCTTATATATGTATATAACCCCTTATGCATGTATATAGCCCCTTATGTATGTATATAGTCCCTTATATATGTATATAACCCCTTATGTATGCATATAGCCCCTTATGCATGTACTGTATATAACCCCTTATGTATGTATATAGCCCCTTATGCATGTATATAGCCCCTTATGCATGTATATAACCCCTTATGTATGTATATAGCCCCTTATGCATGTATATAACCCCTTGTGTTATGTATATAGCCCCTTATGCATGTATATAACCCCTTGTGTTATGTATATAGCCCCTTGTGTTATGTATATAGCCCCTTGAGTTATGCATGTAGCCCCTTATGTCCAACCCCCCTTTTCACTCTGTCCTGTGAAAACCCTCCCCCTGTCACTCATGTCTATGTGTCACATCGTGCTCCTGGGGGAGTGATATTTCATGCCACAGTATACCTGTATATGGATGGTATGACAATAAAGCCACTTGACTTGATTTGGTCTGAGGCCAGGTGTCACAATTAGGAAGGTGCATCAGAAGCCAGCAGGCTAGCTGTGATGGGGCGAGGGCTTGGAGAAGGAGGTGCTCTCCAGAAGGAGGTGTTCTCCAGACCTCCGCTTCTGCTTCAGTCTCTCGCTGGACTGGGAGGATTCTGATGACTTTTCTAGTTGCCTGGCAAACGACTCAGCTGGTGACATCAGAAAGCAGTTTGTTTAGTCTTGTAACATCCCCATGAGGGTGCTTTCTGTGAGCATCAGCAGCGTCCATAACGAACAGCCACCAGGCCGGCACTCGACATGGGGATTCAACACTGTCATACTTTTATCTTCTCTGAATTAACGTTTAATGAGAGCGTTACATTTTGTTTTGTTTCATTTGTGATTGGTTTATAGGGACCTCTGGGGGAAATCATACAATCTGAGACGCAACCCCAAAGACTCTCCTGTGCAAGGTGAATGGGGGGGACCCCAGTTACCATGGAAACAGACGACAAGAGAAACCTGTCCCAGGGGCAGATGGCAGAGGGTGAGAAAGTGGCCCTTTATTGCCCCCTAGGGGCTTCCACTAACGCACACACCGATGGACACGTCTCACGTAGCCTCCAGCACTTGTGCTGTATGGCGGAGCAGATCCAGTTGATACGCCAAACATCACTGTACAGGTCATGGAGGTAAACAGAGAGAAGGACTCCCTCCGCGCAACATGGCACATTCAAATACCTGCACCGCCATACTGACTGTGGGCAAGCCCCGCCCCTCACACAGCCTCACGGGCCTCTGCGGACGCCAAACAGCAGAACTAATGTTCCATTGTCAGATAAGCTCAGTGACATTGACGGTTCCCCAGGGCTGTTTACAGTAGCTGAATGCAGCCTGGGGTGGGTCAGACTCGGGGCGAATCGCTTCAAAGAGAAGCAGGACACTGGCAGGATCGGGTTACCGTTCCTATTCTAAAAGCAGCCCAGCGGATGCGGTAGCCCTTTCCACCACAGAACCGTTCGGACTGCTACTGATATGACAGGAGGCCGCCAATCAGGTGTCGTTGTCAGCCCAAGATAGCCGAGGAGGAGAGGAAGATCTGGGGATGGAAAGTCGAGGCCGTGCAGTGCGAGGACCATATCGCAATAGGGAAACTGCGAAATACCGACTGCGAGTATGTGAGTCTTTGACTGTCGAGTAACAGGCCATGACTCATCTGCAGGAGTGTGCTTAATACAGAACCACTGAACAAGCAAGCAGACACTGAAAGCTATGAGCCAGTGTGGCAGGGCTTCCTGTGCTAGTCTGGCTTGGCTCAGGTCGACCACCCCTTCTCTATCAGTGCTGGGCATCACCTCCATTTGTTGTCCTACTCCCCAAACACACACACACACATACACACACAGCTTAACTGGACTGAAAGCAAAGTAATTACACGATGAGTTAACAGCCAGTCGGATCTCTCTGGCCTTGAAACCAAAGCTAATTTCTGTGAGAATGAGGAACCTACCAGGGCAGGGTGGGGTCTGACTGGGTGGGGTGTGGTTTTGTTTTGGGATGGTGGTTAGTGACTTTCTACGGGACAATCAGACAGCAGGTTCATTGCACAACAAGTCATTCCCCATGAAAGGTATCAGAAAGTCAACATAACCAACCAGGGCTTGGCATGAATGACCATCTAATGAGTAACCACATGAAGGCTGAGAAAGATTGCATAGGGGCTGTTTTAGGGGGGGGGGGGGCTCTGGTGGCCTACAGGTTGGTCCTTAAAGTGGGAAATGATAGCAGTGTCTGTTTAGTAGAAACTTCACACTGCTCCGAGAAATCGAAAGTGGACTTCGTATTAAAAATAAATGTCCTAGAAGACATGGAATGGTACCTCTCAAATTCAGCCCATTAGTGACCCCTAGGGGCGGCTGCGGGTGCTGCGCAGAAACCATGATGCATGCAGGCAGTAGGCATACTCTGCGGACAGCCATGTATTTTTAATGTCCGCTTTTTTTAAGCTCACTTCAATATTTCATTTTGTCAACGCCCGACGGCGACCATAGCCCGCATTGAGCGCCTAGAACAGCTTCCCTAAAGCAAAGCACTCGCGTAGAGTTCAATGCGGATGACTGATTGACGGGGAGACTGTGTTCCGGAGGGGAATCTGCCTGCACTGAGCGGGATGGCCTCAAACCTAACAACCGGTTATCCGGGCTGTGCGTGCAGTGACATGACCAGAGGCACCTGGGCTTAACATTAATCTTTGCTGTAATATAAACAGTGACTCCCTGTAAATGCTTGGGAAATGGTTTAGTCATGTTTTATTTCACAGCGGTTTTTGACAGACTTACTAATTTATTCCACAATAAGTTCCCTTACTGTCATATTACCGTATAAAAACATCACGGAATATTTCACACCCCTCAAAAAACCTCTCTCAGATTAATGTATCTGTAAAGTGGAAATACCCTAATTAGCCTTTATATAATATATTTTAATTTAAAACCTTTTAATATATAGTATATTGCGTGGTCATATACTTACCTATCACATGTATATGAAATGCTGCCATCTAGTGGAGTTGGAAGCAAAATAAATAAATGAATCTTGTCCGTGACAAACCTCAAGCACGCCCGTTATTGCTCCAAACAGTGGTCCCAAATGTTTAATCTCTAATTTTTACTTTAATGACAAGGTAACTAAATGTAACTTCTATGAAACTGTCGACTTAAGTCATTATTGTCTTGCTATTAGAAGAGGCCAACACAATTCTGTTTTTATTGGCAGTTCTCAGCATGCGGACACAGTGATCGTGCCCCAGCGTCCATAATTAAAATCACTCCCAGTGTTCTGAGCTGCTGACGTAACGATCGCAGACGGACCGGTCACATGCTCACTGCTCCACGCGGTATATGGTGGGACCAGGATAATGTTGAAACGCCGCTGCTAATTGTCTCTAAGTTCAGAACAAAAATGTAGGTGTTGTTATACAATTTTGTATTTTTGCTATGTTTTATGACTACGTAACTGCTAAAAAATACTAAGTCGATTAAAATCTGGGTAGCAAATACTAAACATTGAAAATGCAGGAAACCCCCCTGACTGAATGCCTGGGTAAATAGAAAACTGGATAGTAAATTTTTGAATCATGCGCTGCATGTTGTTTTTAGATACGGGTCGATCGTTAGTGGTGTTATGGGATGATATATCGCACTACATAAACTTTGATGAAATGGGTGGGTCCATAACTTCATGGTGGATCGGAGGAGGGGGGGGTCACAGGGCCTTCTATTGGGTCAGATAGACCGAGATACTTCATCGTCCAGGCCGATCAGAAATGTTCCCCCTAGGATTCAGTACTCAGCTGAGCCAGTGGATCCTTAATTGATGGAACATGGTGAATGACAGCAAGTTCACAATGTTCACCGAATGAGCCTATGCACCTGTGCCTAATCTCCATCGCAGATGTGGCCAGAGGCGGTTCTTGCATAGTTTAGCTAACGCATGGTCCTGAAGTCCTAGGAGGCTCCCTGCAGCCCGGTAAAGGAGACTCACATCCTGCAAACCGCCTATGACTTCCTCCCATTGTGGTGTCAAACGAAGCATTCCTTGCCTTCCTAACAGAAATATTTCCGCTTACCTTTATCAGTTGGGGTTTTGAACGGCTCTGATTAAAATTACACTATAATTCTGTAATATCACATTCATGTAATGTCACTATTTCTAATTGTTTCGTCGCACTATGACGAGTGGGATAGAAATGTCATCTCAGTGTATGATACATGCTGAAGATGACAATAAAAATATTTTTGACTAATTCCTGCCATTCTGGATTTCCAAAGTTTTGCGTTCCCCTCCGCTAATTCATGCGGTTTACGTTTTGCATGGCTCGTGATACAGTAATACATTGAAAAATCCACAACGGTCTAACGAATCTACTCATTTAAAGATACCATTAGTTATACAGCCTTATATATTTACTGCCTTTAAAGACTTGTGTGGGGTGTGCGTAACACAACATTGCAGACATATATGCTGGGCACTAATTTTTATGTGTTTATATGGCCCATATACATGCACTTATCTATTACTTTTTAAATATAGGTACGCTCTTACAGTTTTCGCGTGTAAAAAGATTCCATTTAATGCAATTCATGCCTGAAAACGCACTAAGTTGATTTACTTTTTTCTTTTGTATTGGTTTAGATGTATCAAATAAATTCAGAAAGAAAAAGGCAAGTTCCCATTCGCTGAACCAGCCGTACGTCAGTTAATCCCATTGGCCGCTACGGCGCTAGCGCGCCAGCCAATCACCTGAGCGATTGTGCTCGCGTGACACGGTGGGTGTTTTGGAGCTGTGTAACTGACATAGGGGTTACAAATAAAATTCTAAACATGTACGTGAAGTTGGAGTGCCCTTTATTAGGATGTTTCCGGCAATTGTGAGGCATCTGGCAGCACCGTCGTGTCTGACAAAGGTAGCGGAAAAACTGCTGGAGCTCGCCGTTAGCTAGCACTCAGGGTGTTTAGCTAGTTAGCTTAGCCGCTTGCGAAAAACACCGGCTGTTATAGCTGACCCCCGGCTCCTCAACTGGCTGGGTGACTAATAGGTCTGTTTATGCATGTACCTAAGATATTCCTCATCCCGATTAACCCATTTCTGCCTGACACCGAGTGGACGTCAGTTCAGAAGTCGGACTTTATGTTGCAATATGAATTCAATCAAGAAGCAAGTATTGCAATCGTATGTCTGTTTCCCTCTATCTATAGTAGTTAGATTAAAACATTTGCTACGATATGTGCTCAGACAAACAAAATAAATAATTCATACTTTATTGATCCCCGTGGGGTATTTTCTTTACACCTCCCCCAGTTTGCTCTCTGTTGATGTGAGCAAGCTGGCCGTGAAGGGCAGCTGCCCATAGCAGCGCCCAGGGAACTGGGGGTTAAGGGCCTTAAGAACATAAGAAATTTACAAACGAGAGGAGGCCATTCGGCCATCACGGTCGTTTGGGGAGAACTTAACTAATAGCTCCGAGTTGTTAAAATCTTATCTAGCTCTGATTTAAAGGAACCCAGGGTTTTAGCTTGCGCTAAACTTACAGGAAGACTAATCCATACTCTGACTACACGCTGTGTAAAGAAGTGATAAGAACAGGACCAGCAGATGTGCCAAGGCCGGGGCTCAAACCGACAACCTTCTGATCACAGGCCCAGAGGCTTAGCCAGGCATAAATGAACATGTGCTTATTATTTTCTAATCTAAATTACAGGAGGTCTTTCCCCACCTGCTGCTCCTGAGCCACACTCCTTCATGCCGCTTGTCATACAGAGATCCCCCCAAAGAGCTCCTCACCTGCCCGGATCCCCAGCTCGACCCCAGCCCAGGGCCTCCGGTGAATAGCTCCCACCCCGGGGGCCGGGGCCCGCCGCCCGTGGCCCCCACGCATTGCTGCATGAGCGGCTGCTCTAACTGCGTGTGGATTGGCCACGCCGAGCAGCTGCTGGCCTACTACCGCGACGGGGGGGAGAAGGCGCTGGCCGCCATCGAGGAGAACGTCCAGGACGAGAACCTGAAGACTTTTCTGAAGATGGAAGTCAAGCTTATGAAGAAACCATAGTGACTTTTCTGTCTATGTGCATCAGTGTGTTTGGGAGCCTGTGCTGTGCATGTATACATATGTATTGGAGATGCTGTGGGGAGAGAACTTTGTGGAAGCCAGTGTGGGTTTTTATTTATTATTTTTAGATGTATTCACTATAAAGTATGTGACCAAACCGAACTGTGTAAAACCTGTAGGCAGAGTCAGTGAAATGTGCTCCTTCGGAAGTTTGGCGCTGATATTCGGTCGCCCTTGCAGGGCAGTGCGTGTCGTCACTGCCTCACCCTACGGGCAAAACGTCTGTGGAGGTAAAATGCGTACATATGCGGTCAGACCAGTCCTGTATTTACGTTTATACCCAATGAGTCAATAAAACTGAGTGTTGGTGTTTTAAGAAAATGTATCCACGATCCAGTGTGCACTTTTGTGTTTGTGTGGGTCTAATCACTGTTTACTGGGTAAATGTACGGTGGTTTCATTCCCTGAAGTGCCACCAGATGGCTCTTTAGCTCAGAATGACTGATCTGCATATTAGGGGTTTAGTACATTTGTAATGTATTTTCTATCACCAGCAGGAATAAACAAGCCACCTTTTGGGAAGACGAATCACGTGACCTGCTGCTCTGAATCTAAAGTGACTTTGGAAATGTTATTGGTTCTCGTTAGAGGTTATAGAGATGGTCTGCTGGGGCATCACCAGCACAGTAATTACAGAAATATGTGCTGATTTGAAGGAGCAAAAAATTTTATTGGCATATAAATGTCATCAGAATATGGGACTCAGGGTGATACAGCACATTTACTTACTCTCCACATTTTCTTACTCTCCACATTTACTTAGACTCCTTTTACTTTTTGTTCATGGTAAATTAAAAAATTCTGACATCAGTCTAGGTTACTGTGAAACACCATTCTATGCATGTTGCCTGGAACAACTAACTAGTGGAACTAAAGGGCACACAACCCCATCACCTTGGAGCTGTAGACCATGCCCCCCCACCCCCCACACCAAATGGACATTGAAAAAGGAGCATTTATGGCAGCAGTGGTGTGAGAGAATCCTCTAAGTCAGGGGTGGGCAATCTTATCCAGAGTTTGCGTGTTCTCCCCATGTGCCCATGGAGTTTGCGTGTTCTCCCCATGTGCCCATGGAGTAAGCAGGTGAGACAATTGACGCACTTGCTAAGTGGAGCAGCGGAGACGGGAGCGGCTCACTGTGCGGTGACCTTCAGCCGTATGCCCGCTCTTAGTCAGCAGCACAGAGGGTGCTGGGGGGATTACTGGCCAACTAGCAATCAGAGACAGAGGAGGAAAGGGAGAGCAGAACAGCTTGACCTGTGTTGGTCTGGCCTGTGATGTGATGCTAAAGCGCCCCCTTCTGGCCCTAGTGCTTAGCATCTGTCTCCTTAGGCCCTTCAGGATGGAATTTGCCGTGGTGGTCCCGAGCGCTCCTATAACGGGTTTCGGTTCCCGAGCGCTCCTGTAACGGGTTTCGGTTCCCGAGCGCTCCTATAACGAGTTTTGGTTCCCAAGCGCTCCTGTAACGGGTTTCGGTTCCCGAGCGCTCCTGTAACGGGTATCAGTTCCCGAGCGCTCCTGTAACGGGTTTCAGTTCCCAAGTGCTCCTGTAACGGGTTTCTGGGGCCTTCAGCCAGGGTTGGGTTTGTTGTATTTGAGGTCCCACTGAAAAAGCCACTGTGGGACCCCCACGAGCTAGAGAGTGAAGTCAGAAGATTGAATTTGGTTAGCAGAAGATGCTACTTCACCATCTCCTAAAGAACACGTTGATTAAATATTTAGTGTAGTGACTGTTTGTGGCCAACAAGGGTCTCACCTTGCAAATGCGTGGTTGGAGTGCTGCAAGCACTGGCACCAAATTCATCATAATTTCAGGTTGCAGCTTGTTGGTTAAATTATAATCTATTGAGAGGTGCAAAAAATTCCAATAGCCACTATGAGGTAGGAGATACAAGTTAGGACAAGTCTACAGTTCTGTTTTAAGGTGACAATGTTGCTTGATAATGTTTCCTTCACTGAAGAATTTTAAGGATGAGTTCTCATTTAGAAAATGGTTGACTCATACTAAGATATCATTTTGACCTGTCACCTTGTAAGCGTGTGGACATTTTCACAAATCCAAAAGAAACCCATGTTTATGTCTCCATGTTACTGGGTGTTTCTGTATTTCAGTCAACTGATGTTTCATCAGCACCCAAATTAATACTCTCTGCCAACTCAGCTAAGAAGATCGGTCATCAACGACTGGCCATCAATGATGACTGATCGTCATTGTCCCAGGATTTGACCAAGGAAATGGCACAGAGATGAGGTTTCCCAGATGAGACTTATGGCCAAGGCTGATTCATCAAGTCATAAGAACTGGACAACAAAATCATTGTCAAAAGGAATAGGGACATAGAGTGTGTCACCAAAGCAAAGTCAGGTAGACTGTCAACTTCCAATGTATTAAAAACATTTGAACTTTTTACACCCCAAAGGATATTATATTACACCAACATGCTGAGGAGGTACATGTTTCACAAGATTTTGAAGATACTTAACAGGAGTTTCACAAATTAATAGGAGAAGCAGTTAGTCTGTTCAACAAAGGGCAAGTTCAATGGCACTACAACAGTGACATCTAATCTCGGGGGTGCTGCTGCTTAGTGTTCCATGAGTTTAATGGGTGGAGAGGCTACTTATGACATTCCGTCCTGCTCTTAATGTCACAGACATTAACATTAACACAGGAACATTGTTCTGCCAAGAAGACACCGATCCCTCCTGTAGGCATCGCCTGTCACACAAACGCAACCTCTGATGTCAAGATCAGGATGGAAAATAAATTCCAGAAGACAGAGAAGAGTCAGGGCACATGACAGGATGCAGGGGGGGGGGGGGGGGGGGGGGGTT
>JAUMHC010000099.1:3104772-3115842 GCA_032359785.1 Heteromormyrus szaboi | reverse complement strand
CCCCCCCCCCCCCCCCCCCCCCCCCCCTAGGTGCTGCTTTGGCAATGTCCCGAGAAGCAGGACGACTGCAGAATCTGGATATACGGTGAAAACTTCATGTCCTACCATCTTGTAGTTAAGCTGCACGCTTTGCTGGAGATCGCCTTTGTAAAACAGCAGGAGGTGTGAGCTGCCACTCACTGAGCCACTGAGCCATTGTGTCGGTTCTAGAAAAGAACAAAGAAAACATTTTGTTACACAAAAGGCAGACAGACCTAGATTAAGGTTTCTAGACAAGTGGCTCAGGGTGTTTACATTCTATTTTTGTTTAATAATAGAGGTTGGCTTCGAATCATTTTATTACACAGTGCACCTGTACCGATTCCATTGAAAATGCTATGTTTTGCTATCCAGTGCCCTGCTATTGTCAGCGCCCTGTGCTTTCACTCTAGCTGTTTGGCTCTGTATTAGGCTGGATTTTCTGGGCTGTGGTCTTTGCAAACTAATCCAAGAGTAATTGGAAGAACCAGTTCCATCTGTTCTGGAAAACTACATTTTGTTTTTCTGGAACAGGGATGTGGCCATAGTGTTTGAAATGGGTTGATATTAAGTTCCTTGGCACAGGATTAGCAGGTGCACTTAATCTACTCAGTCCATGAGGCGGCAGACGAGCGGAGATTTGGGGTCTTGTTTTTGTTTGTACTGTTGTGGGGGGGTATGAGTCCTTGAAAGTGGAGATAATATTGAGGAAAGGAAACAAGGATGCGTGAGCCACTGTGACAAAGTAGAGAGAGGTCCTGCGGTAGAGTGACTCGTGATTGTTTTATCTCACCAAAAGCCTAAACAATGTCCAGAACCTGCAGTCGTGAAATGAGCAGAGTATTCAGTAAACCAGACAGAAAGTGTCAAATAACTCAAGTAACACTAATTCACTAGGGAACTGCTCAGTATGTAGTCAACCTCCCAGTAAACTGCTGGAAATGACCAGTATTTAACTAGTCATGCAAGACACGGGAAGCAGGTGCTTTTACTTAACACAGAGAGGAGATGTGGGCAGAGTAGAAGATGTGGGCAGAGTAGAAGGTTGTCTGGAAAATTGTAGGTCTGTGGGTCCTGGAATGTGACAATTCATAGCCCTGAAGATTCAGGATGATGCTCACAGCCAACAGAGAACATCCCTTTCACTGCATTACCATCATTCTGGAACCTTCCACAGTTATATAACTTATCTCAGGAAATCACAAATCCAGGTACTTCTCGAAGTTTTTAACCATTCATCTTTCCATCCAGGTGCCAGAAATGTCTTTGATTCTGCCTTTCTTAATCCGAGACATTTTTATTGATCTTGAATAACCTTGAACAGCCCACGAGCCCCCAGAGTGGGTTACCTTCCCCTGACCTTGAACGGCCCGCGAGCCCCCAGAGTGGGTTACCCTCCCCTGACCTTGAATGGCCCGCGAGCCCCCAGAGTGGGTTACCCTCCCCTGACCTTGAACGGCCCGCGAGCCCCCAGAGTGGGTTACCCTCCCCTGACCTTGAACGGCCCTCGAGCCCCCAGAGTGGGTTACCCTCCCCTGACATTGAACGGCCCGCGAGCTCCCAGAATAAGTTACCTTCCCCTGACCTTGAACGGCCCCCTGAATGGGTTACCATGTCTTCGTCGTCATGCCAGCCTTAGGCAAGAGGTCCCGGCTGCCGAGTGGACGGCTGGGGATCGGATCGAGAGCTGGGGGGTGGGAGGGTGCTTAATCCACTTAGGGACAGGGTATAAGAGGCCCAGCCTCCCCCCCTTGTCCTTCTAAAAGCAAGCGTGGCCTGTGCATCCTCATCTGCATTACAGGGACAGAGCTGCCTCGGGTTCCCACCTCCTCAGTGAGGGAATCCACCCAGCTGGCAGGTATGGTGTCCTGGTGACACGGGGGGGTCAAGGGCGGGCGGGAGAGGGAACAGAGAGGGCAGGCCGCGTGGTGGGCGGGCAGGAGAGGGAATAGAGAGGGCAGGCTGCGTGGTGGACGGGCAGGAGAGGGAATAGAGAGGGCAGGCCGCGTGGTGGGAAATTCTATGGATGCCTTCTTTGGGGAATGTTGGAGCATCAGTTCGGTGGTAGTAGCGGGATAAAAACAAGACATAAGTTGTTTTCACACCAAAGTTCCGGAACCTGGTCACGGTTTACAAGTCCCTGGTTCTGGAAAAAGGTTCTTGTTGCATGAATAAGTTCAGGAGGTATGAAAGTGCCTCATAAGGTGGATTCCTGAAGGAATGGTGATACAGTGTGAAGGTAGGGAAAGGCAAGACGAAGGGAGAGTTAACGCGTAATTAAAGGGATGCAGGCTTAATGAAGAAAAGCACAAGGTGGACACAGCAGCTGAGACACCCCTCCAGCGTGCAGCACATCACCTGGCTAACCCTCCCCCCATAACACTAACAGTATAACAGGCAAAGCTTTAGCGTGGTGAAGGTACGGTTGTTCATGCTAAACATTAAGCTGCTTTATTCTGTACTACCTGGATGATCAGGCCTGTCAACATCATGTCATGTGAATTTTACAGCGGCCCTTTTACAGTGGATTCCCTAAAGGATCACACATTTATGAAGTTTTACAAGTCTTGTTGTGCTACATGGGTAGCAAAGTCAATGAGGCAGAGTCAACCTTAAAAAGATCCCCAGAGGAATTAATGAATAAGCTGGGTTGCCTGTAATAGTTGCTGGGTTTAATGGTTAAGAGTAAGAATCCAAGTATAAGGAAGCAAATCACTGTGTATTTGAAGTCTTCTCTATGCGTCAACCTGAACTGATTCAGATTCACGGAGCTGTGTAAACAGCACGAAGGTCACGACGGAGTGAAGGAAAACATGAGCTAGATGGTGAGGTTACTCCTGTCACACTCTGGGGTCTTACAGACCCCATCAGCAGGGAGCGATTCCAAAATCCAGACAGCAGAACTCTTGTGGAATGGAGTGACAGTCAGGACTGGAGTAGTTCTTGGCCACCCACGGAATAGGATACTGGAAGGCTTTAGAGAATTTCTACAGACACAGTGACTCCTGTGATGAGGCACACATGCTTGAGCCGTAGGGTAAATGGCTGTAAAGTTACCGCAGTGCCTGAGAGCTCAATCTTAGATGTTCCTACATTCCTATGACATCACATGAGGACACATGACAGAGAGAGGGTCAGTTTTTAGAGAAGAAGACTGGGTCTGGACCATTGTAGGGTAGAGAAAGAGAAAGCAGAGGAGATGATTGTACAGAAGATGGTGTAGAAAGACAAGGGGTACTTTGCCCTCCAGGTATGTTCTTGGTGGAACATCACCAAAAGCAAAGGCACCTAGAGGTACTTGTGTAACAAACACCCAGGACGTTGCTTTGAGCAGATCTGTTTAGAGGCATTATCTCCTTAGCTAACAGGACATCCAGACTCTATACAACTGACATCTGCCAATAAACTGATCATTTGCCATGAGACCCATTTGAAGTAGATAAATGTTTATAAACACTGACATTTCACACATAAGTACATTCCAAAAAAATAGCAACAATTCAATTCTTCATCTGCTAGCAAATTCCAAGGCACCCATTCTCTTTCACTGTTCAACAACACTAAAATTGCTACTATATAATATTTGTTTAGGATGGTATTATTTTAATCAGTTCTGTTGCTCTTGCTATATAACTCACAGGTTTCACTGTTTAATTATCAATCAGAATCTCGTTTATACATTAAGCCGTCATCTGCGAAACAGCATGTCGTCACGTTGCTCCGCCGGTGATTCGCTGAGGGACGAACCGATTCGTCAGGTTATTTTTTTCCACCCCTCTCCTGCATGCTCAGCATGTCCTTGATTTAATGAGGATTAACTGAAGCTCATCACCAAGGAGGCCTGGGCATTAAACTAAGCAAAGGATTATGGGGGAATTGGGTTAGCCCCCCCACTGCCTCCCTCCTCAGTGAAACCCTTTCCCGCCACGGCAGGAACATCTCAGCTTATTAAGATATGTGGACGCAGCTGGTAAGGTAGTACACAGTGAAGAGGATTATGGCGTTTCTGCCCAGCCAACAGGACAGTGGACGGTGACAGGTTACAGCAGGGACGTCACATCCAGGCAGAGCTGGACGAAGGCTGAGGGGACGGGGGAGCTGTGGGGTGGGGCGGGGGGCAGTCCGAACTGCCGTTGAGGTTCCTTAATCAAACCACTGCATTTGTGATTGCAGTCTAGGTGTTATCATCCAGACATTATGCATCGATGGCAGAGTGTGAAACGGCCACATCATTTGCTTTGCTTTTAAAGAGAGTTTCATAAAAATGACTAGCGATTTTTAAACAGGCATTCTTGTGTGTCCACCAGTATGTTTCAACATCAGGTGACTACCCCCCCCCCCCCCCCCATCCACAGGTTGGTATTTGGAGACTGTTTTCAATCAGGTCCTCCTACAAGCCCCGCAGCCATGAATCTGGAGCCCCCGAAGTCTGAGATCAAGTCAGCGACCCGCGTCTCTGGGGGGCCAGCCACGCCACGCAAAGGCCCCCCCAAATTCAAGCAGAGGCAGACCCGTCAGTTTAAGAGCAAGCCCCCCAAAAAGGGCATCCAGGGGTAAGCCAGAGCGTGTTTCATCGCATGCCCAGTATGATGGCCGTCGGCTCTTGAGGTTCCTTGAATTTATTGGCCTGAATATTTCATTGCTTCTGCTCTGCTTATCACAGTTTTGGAGATGACATCCCAGGCATGGAAGGCTTAGGCACTGGTGAGTCATGGTTGACTTTTCATTTCGTGAACAAAATTGGCCACTCAGTGTTTCCGAGGTGCTCGAAGAGCTTAGATCAGTGTTTCTCAGCCCGGTCCTTGGGGACCCCCCAACAGTATGTGGCAAGGAGCTGGGAGGCAGCAAAAACGTGGACTGTCTGGGGGTCCCCGAGGACCGGGCTGGAAAACACTGACTTAGAAACAGGCAGTGATGTCAGTATAAACACACAAGCCTGATCATTATGGTCTCGGGTTCAAAGGGAAAATTAAGGCGTTACTTACATGAAACCTGTATTATACGATCTGATCAGATGCAGGGCTTGTTCTTCAGTAAGTCTGCAGCCTGAATGTGAATGTCTGAGGAAGCCGGGCGCAGTGCGAGCTGACAGCCCAGCGTTTCGCTTATGCCCCCCCCCCCTTTCCTGCAGACATCACTGTCATCTGCCCGTGGGAGGCCTTCAACCACCTGGAGCTTCACGAATTGGCCCAGTATGGTATCATCTGAGACCCCAGCTTCCCACAGCCCTGGAAACGGTTCACCTCCTCCTCTCCAAATTAAACGTCTGTCTTTCGATCAGCCTGGAACTCTGGCACATCCTCTACAGAAAATGCTACAGCAATGACAAAAAAAAGCAAAGGAAAACAAACATAAACTCTATCTTCCTTTTCTGGTTCCTTCTTTTTTTCTCTGAATTGTTCATGCATTCCTGCCCCTCTCTAGAGCACCTTTGGTTTCATTGTTGAAATTCCAAGTGGTCAGGTGTACTCTGTTGTCATGGAAACTGGCTGGCCAATCCCCGCTCTCCACAATGTGCTTTTTCTTACTTCTCCCCACCTGTTGAGCTTCATGTAAAAGGAATGAAACGCGAAACTTAAGTTGAGTTTGTTGAGCTGACAAACATGATAACCCATGAGACCCCTCCGTTTCATGAGCCCTGGTGTCTGGGGCCACCTGGAGGCCACCTTTGGAACAGCACCTCTGCCTTGTTTCTCTAAAGTCCCGTAGAGTTAGTACCGAGGTCTGAGGCTGACGCCTGCTGGCCAATGCTAACCATTGCATTTCTCCCACTGGATCTCGGTCTACCATAAACACAGTTTCTCTGCCCTCCTCCAACATAAGTAAGAAGCCACCAACTTCATTCATTAGTCAACCCATACAATCTTTTTGTTTTGCTGACTTTATATATTTGAATTTGCTCAGGGAAGCTCGTTCTGTTTGGGTCTTGGAGGCCACCATATTTCTTGACTATCGGCATGGAATTTAAGTGGGAGGTGTGGGGCGGGGTAGTCAGATGTTCTCCATCAGCTACAGAAAAAGACCTGTCATGATTCATTCAGTCTTTTCATGTGACTGAAAAACCACATGAAATTTATTTAGCTCTGTCTCTGTCTCTGTCTCTCTGTCTCTGTCTCTCTGTCTCTATCTCACCATCTCTCTTGATATCTCTCTTTCTGCCTCTGTCACTCTCCCTTTCATCATCACAATTTCACTGTGCAGCTGTGTTTCTGGTCCTGACTTTATGACCTGGGCAGTCTGCCGGTCATTCCATACACCACCAGCAGATGTTTTTTTACTTCTAAGCTTACATTTTAACTTTGAGCTCCACGTCGTTTGGCTCTGCTGTAAGTCTGTACCAAAAGTCTACACGACTCTTTTTGCTGTCACAATGTGTGCTGCGACCATTCGTTTATATATTTTGATTTAATATTTTATTCTATACTTCATATTGTATATTGTATCCTATTCTGTTACACTTTGCTTAGTGTTTTCTGTGTGATGTAACTGATGAAATCTCTTAGCTCCTAGAAAAGGCTGTTACATGTTTTTCAACACGATTTCATCACTCTCTTCTTCTCTCTCTGGCTCCCTCTCTCTCTTTCGATAGCTCTTACTTTCTTTCTTTCTTTCTTTCTTTCTTTCTGACTTGGCTCTCTGTTGAATGGGTTGGACCAATGGCTTGGAATTCGGTTTAGAAGTCCAGCCAATGAACCAGCGGCATTCCTGTTGTGGGTCCATCTGGTGCTATGATGGAGTCGTCCACTGGGGGCATCGGGCAGCATGCGCAGTAATTCTGCCTGAACAACAGTCCTGTTTCATCACAAACCAAATCGACCGAATGCCTCCTCAACAGGGCTGTATTGAAATAAAGCTTGAAAATGTTTCTTCCTGCTTGTGGTTGTTTAGTTTCTTGTTATTTCACAAATCAGCTTGTATTTGCTGTGATATCCTCCACACCAAAGAGTTCGCTGCTCAGATAAGTTACATTAATGCGGGATCGCGTTATACACAGAAAAATAAGGAACACCTCAGGTGCTACAGAATACGAACTATTCAATTTAATTACAACCACAGATCATATAAGCAAAACCACCTTAAATACTCCAGTTCCCTAAAATACTCCATATGGTAAAATCAGTGGTAATTTGTAATCTGAGTAATCTTATCTTGTTTGTCTGGCAAACTTAACATCAGCCATTAGAGTATGTGGTTTCTGCTTGTTCAGTTAGTTTAAGTGGCACTCGGGTTGTTTACTTAAACTGATTTTGACCATTAACTCAAACCGAGTCCCGTTCAAATGGATTCCTCTCCTCAGAAACTGCACATTTATTTCAAATGAATGAAGACACTGGTCAGAATGTCCAAGGGTGCAGATTATTAATGAAAACATTTATTGAACACAATATATTCAGTTATAAACAGGAGGATTAATATGAAAATCGTACATTTTGCCAGAGGTCAGATGACTCAGCCAGGCTGTCAGAGTGGTGACGTGCCCATGGCTTTCTGCTGCACCGGAACAAAGCCTGGGATTAGGCGGAGACCAATAACCTCATATAACCCAATAAAAACATGTCACCATGACAACAAGGAAGGAGGTAATCATTAAGCCCAAGACCAGTGCTAGTCCAAAATATTTCCTTACATGTAACTCAGTTCAGTTTTTACCATCTTAAACACAGCTTAAAATATTTCCACAATCTGAAGACTACAAAATTATGGAGAAACCTTCACGTAACCTCCTGAGACCACACCTATTCATTTATGTCCATTGTAGTGGACATTTTATTTTTGCATTTATCTTTTCACTGATGTTAGTGAAAATAAATATAACGTATTTATTCCTGTTGTGCACTAAAGAGGACATGTGTGAAATTAAAAATAAAAATACATTTGAAAAAATCTAAATTGTAAGATGTCTTATTTCCTCCAAAAACAAATAACCTACAATTGAAAGACACTTTTTTCATTGGGTCTCAGGAGGTTAAAGTGCATGCTGTTCAGTGAAAAGAGTATGAATCCTTTCTAGGAGTAATTAAGAATGTGTGAGTTTGGAGATGAATGTTAACAATTTTCTTGCTTAGCGACGGGTACCATTGGATGGAAGGATCCAATCAGGGATCGCCCTGCAGCCTAGAGGCGGGTTCAAACCATGAGGGGGAAGCTGCTATTCGACAGGTGAGAGCACAGCAGACCTTTTTTTATTGAATATAAGGGCAGACAGCTACCAACAGGGCTAACATACGCTGGACCACAAACTACCTTGTTCAGCATAATGTACCTCAAGTCCTGCAGAGCTTCCAGAACAGCCGTCAAGGTGCTGGTTCATGGGAAAAGAGAAGATAGCTCCTCCCAGTCCTCCCCACTTTGGCAGGATGCCTCTGAGGGCTATGAGGGCCCCTTCAGTGCATCTCCAAGGCTGGGAGCTCATGCAGATCCTCTCTGCCAGGCCACCTTCTTCCTCCGTATGTCCTCCAGCAGACGGCCTGAAGCGAACAGGACCAGCACCTGGATGCCCAGGCTGATAATCGCCACTGTCCACATGGCCCCCGAGTGCCTCTCCACCCAGCGGGCCACAGCCCCGAGGCAGCCGCCCAGGAAGACCACACTGTGGACGGAGAACTCGTCCAGGTGGCGTGTCCCGAACCCACACTGCGAGTTCCCCACCGTGCCGTTCTCCAGGGGGTCCACACAGCAGGAGGCGGGCACCCCACAGGCTTGCGCGCCCGGGGCTGAGCAGTTATAGTAACTGGAGGGGGAGGGGGGACAGTCAGAAAGGGACATTGTCTGTTACACCACCCTGACCAGATCTGATCTTGACCAGCTACAAACTGCAGGAGCCTGTTTTCCAAATAACTTCTGTCATTTCACATTCCTGAAAATTTTAACTAGAGTCAAGAAAACTTTAGATCTGTTCCCCACAGTCACTGAAATGAACAGACATGCTATAAACAGACTGCTGTGACCTCATTTGGTGCAAGTTTTGCTATATCATCCCACAAATTATAACGACTCTCAAGGGGACAATTAAAGGGGTGCTGTGTGGCTCAGTGGGTTAGGATGATGTGTCAGTGACCAGATGGTTGCTGGTTCAAATCCCAACACCAGCAGAGTGGTTTCGCCACCCCCTAAGTGAGACCCTTAACTGTCAGTTGCTTCCAGGAGCAGCTGATCCTGAACTTCACCTCGCTTTGGATAAAAGTGCCTGCTGTGATTTCTGTTGCTTTTATTCTACCAGGAAAAAGCACCACATTGTCCCATGTGTTGGCCAGATACTCACATGTTGACCTCCCAGTCCTGGTAGCTGTCTGCTCCGCAGCACTGCAAATCCGTCTGGATTTCATCCACGATGAAGCGCAGGTCCAGGTCATCTTGGTAACGAGCCATGGCTGTGAGCATGCCGGCGCGCAGGGAGCCCTCGATCTGGCCCTGCAGGCTGTAGGCCACAATAGCGGCCAGAACCTGTGAGCTCAGCATTGCCAGCAGTCCGGCACTGAAAGCCTGCAGCAGGCAGACGTTTTCCCGCAGGGAGCCCACACAGCCGGACAGGCACAGCAGGAACAATGCCAGGCCCAGGCACACAAACAGCAGCATGGGATCCGTGCCGATGTGGCCAATCCTCTCCTGGGCAAATGACTCCTTGTCTACCAGCCCCCACATGCCCAGGGCCAAGGTGACCAGGCCCAGGACGCAGAAGACCAGGTTGGTAAGGAAGAGGAGGTACTTCAACACCAAGGCGCTCAAGCTGAAGGTGGTCTGCGATGGCGGCCCTCTCCGTGTCTCTGAGAACCCACTGCTTCGACCTCCGTTGTCTGCCGGGTAGGGTTTCCCATCCGGAGCCTTCTGGGAATTTTCACTTTCAGAGACGGCTGCTGTCCCCAGATCCCGGTCACCCTTCAGATAGAGGAAGAGCGAGAGGAGGATAAAGGAGGACACTCAAAGGAGGACACCGGTTATGACTGTCTCACCACCATTCGAAAGAACTGAAAAAAATAACAAAATGTACAGTGGAAACCACAACGAAGGCCGCAGAACCGGCCTGTTAGCGTCCCGCAGAACCGGCCTGTTAGCGTCCCGCCATCCCTGCAGGGTGCAACATCTAAACTTTCATAGCTGTCTACACTGCAGAAAGTGATGCACAGGACAATACCTTGGGTAAAAGGGGCCTCGTCTCATTGTCCTGTGTGCTGTCCCTCCTCACCCAGGGAAAAGGAAACTTCAAAAACAGTCGCATGTTCTCCAGCGATCAGGGCAAAGCCTTGCTCGCAAGTGCCAAACCCAGCGCTGTGTGAGAGAGAAACGGGCGAGCGAGAGATGCCGTGTCCCGTGAGGTCCGGGAAAAGCACCCAGAACGGGGCCTACAGCTAAAGTCACAGCATCATGTGAGAGTCACGGCTCAGAGATCAGTGCGCTTCAATGCTCCGGGGAGCATTTTTGTGTCGTCTGCACATGGGATTGGGGCACAGATATGTAGAAAAAAAAATGGTAGATGTCTATGCAACTTTAAGAGCCACAGGGAAACATGTTTATGTGCAAGCATGTGCCTTTCACATTAAACAGAAAGTGGATGTTTTGTTCCCTACGGAAAATAGGCTATCTCAGTCATATTTTTATATAGTAATTATTTTCATGATAATTACTTACAATTACACAAGAATTTCAGTGTGTGTGAAGTTTGCTCATTCTCCCCATGTTCACACAGTTTCTGCAAGACTTTTATTTCATCACAATATCCAAATACCTTAAATATTTTATGCTTTTGGTGAGTCTACAATTCTTCTGTTGGGTTGAATATGTCCATGTTGGTAAACGCAGCCCACAGCAAACCTCTATGCTCTGCATCATAGTCAAAAATTTTAGGTCTCCTGACAAATTTTTACCTTGGGTCCAACTGCCCAATTTTACGCAGAACTTTAAGTGTTCAAGGGCCCCTGTAATTTGCTGCCCCCTCCCCCCATATTTCCCAGGGTATCAATACCTCTACTGCACCTCTAAAATGCAGCAGCTAGACTGTTGACTAGAACGAGGAAGCGGGAACATATCACCCCTGTTTTGGCTTCCCTGCATTGG
>JAUMHC010000099.1:3052615-3073338 GCA_032359785.1 Heteromormyrus szaboi | reverse complement strand
GCTTACTGTTGTCTTGGTTCCCTGTCCCCACGGGGATGAGTGACCTAAAGGTCGCTTACTGTTGTCTTGGTTCCCTGCCCCCACAGGGATGAGTGACCTAAAGGTCGCTCTCTATTGTCTTGGTTCCCTGTCCCCATAGGGATGAGTGACCTAAAGGTCGCTCTCTATTGTCTTGGTTCCTTGTCCCCACGGGGATGAGTGACCTAAAGGTCGCTCTCTATTGTCTTGGTTCCTTGTCCCCACGGGGATGAGTGACCTAAAGGTCGCTCTCTATTGTCTTGGTTCCTTGTCCCCATGGGGATGAGTGACATAAAGGTCGCTTACTGTTGTCTTGTTTACTTGCCCCCATAGGGATGAGTGACCTAAAAGTCTTTGTTGACCTGGCTTCTATTTCGGCGGGGGAGAACGACACAGAGATCGACAGGGTGGCCTGTTTCCATGATGCGGTGACGGGATACGGCTCCTTAATTTACTCCCTGCCCAGTACAGCAGGCTTCAAGGAATTCATGGATTGTGTGCAGCCAGTGTGGGAAGCCTTGGAAAGAGATGGGAAGCTCCCGCAAAAGCTGGTGATTGGCGTCTCGGACTCTACATCCATACTGTTTGTCAGATGGAAAGCTGGATATTATTTTGTGTATCTACCAAATACGCATTATTAATTAACTATATATTATTTGGTGCTATCAGTATTAAATTTGACAGTATTATTAAAGGATAGGGGTGGGGTCAACTTATTTGATTCCATATTGTGTAATTCCACTAACTATAATATTTGATTAGCTGGCACTTTTATTTGGAGACTTCTGAGGATTATTTGCTCTTACGTTTGTCTGCTGGATATTTAAATTCAGGTCAGTCTCAAATGTTCAATAGTACTTCCACTAAGTTCCTCCACAAAAATATTGTGCTTTCTGTATCTGCAGTGCAGTGTGTTGGAATGGCAGAATACAGAGGAGTGGTAGAAGAACGACTTGTGGTTTTAACGATTTGTGATCTTTTTCATTCCCCAGAGGGACTCTGCTTACTGGCTGGACTGGCTGAAGGGGTTGAGAGAGACCCATGGGTCTGTGGAGCAGTCTTCTCTCTCCCTGGCCTCTGCCATCAACACTGAAGGAGTGTATCATGTAGGCTGGCCTGAGAACCAGACAGGAAAGGTGGGAAGACGCTGAAATGCCTATGTACCAGTAGTGGGTAGGGTTCCGGTAACCTGCCGACTGCTAATCAGCGAAGCTAATGTCTCAGTTAGCTGTGCTCACCACTGCTATGTACTAATGAGCAAAGCTAATGTCTCGGTTAGCTGCGCCCACCACTGCTATGTACTAAATAGCGAAGCTAATGTCTCGGTTAGCTGTGTCCACCACTGCTATGTACTAATCAGTGTAGTCGTCTGTACTCCATACAGACTTTTGTAATACTTGTGATGTGTTTTAGCTCTTAAACATCAACAATATGTAAGATGTTGGTGTCTCTTGATCCCATTCAGGAAAAAATATTCTTCTGTTGCACCACTTTTCTTAAACAAAGAGGTGTGTTATCTTTGCAGCGAACCATGGAGAACCTCTTGTTGGTGATGGTAAAGAAGGGCAATTCAGCCAGGAGCTACAGTGTGGTGGAGCTGCAGGAACTGCAGAACAAGCTCATGCTAATGTCATCCAAAGGGGACTATGGCAGGGAGCAGGTCAACAGATTCATGGAGGTATGTTATGGGGACTCAAAAATTTTATATATACGTACTTTATCTATATGATGTACAGCTCTGGGAAAAAATTAAGAACACAACAAAATTTTCAGTTTCACTAATTTCTCAATTTATGGGTATGCATCTGTATAAAATATACATTTTTGCAAGTTGCAACCTGGCTCTTCCCTGCTTCTCATTCATGAAGGGCTTCTTCCTTACTTTGTGGGTCTTCAGTCCTGCTTCTAGGACTCTGTTATGAATTGTCCTGGCAGTGCACTCCACATCAATGTTTCCCATTTGTTTTGAAGGTCACTCGAGGTCATCCTCCAATTTATCAGGCACTGCTGGATACGTTTATGGTCATCTCTGGCATTAGAAAGTCACTTTTGCCCTTTACCTGGCTGGTTTTTGGTCATTGACAGCATCTCCAGCTTCACCTTGTTTTTGTGTATTGCTGTCTTAGAAATGCTGAGCCTGGAAGCAGTCTGTCAGCAAAACCAGGGTTAAACCCGGATTAAACCAGGATTTAACAATGTAGATTCTAAAAAAATATATAATGATCTCTCAATTTATTGTTGCAATACAATTTCACAGAAGTCCGGATTGTGTCATTGAGACGTTTACATAGATTCATAGAAATTAGAAGAAATTATGATTTATGAGATATGAATTATGAAAATGGACCTCATATATTGGTGTTAGGATTCCACTCTTTTCTCTGTAGATGTTTGATGGAGTCCAGAGGCTCGGTACTGTTCTGCTCCAGCTGCACTCCTCAGGCAACATGTTGTTTCATCACTGGAAGGCCCTTGTCTTCTGCAGCCCGCAGAGCAGGGAGTGCATCCAGGTCACATTCCCGCTGTCTGGGAAGGTCTTCGAGTACCAGGGGGAGGTGACCGAGCAGCTACAGTACCTGTGCCGCTGTATGGAATCCTGCCACCAAGACTGGAGGGACCTCATTGGAAAGACCCGCTCCAAGTACCCCTGTCTGAACTATTATACAGCTGAGCAAGTCGTGCACCTGTCCCACTGGATCTTCGCCACCTGCCGCAAGTTGGCCAAATTGCCGCAGTCAGCCTGGCATCTTTTACGTTCAATAAAGCCAGACTGCACTTTGGAGGATGTCCAGGATGCCTTTGCTCTGACCACTGAGTCCAAAGCACCATGTGCAGGAGCCCAGCAAACACCTCTTATTCCAACAATTTTAGCGCCGAAAGGAAGATCTGATCCTCAAGTGGTTATTGATTCTGGTTCTGAAGAACTCACAAACCAGGACCCTTTAGGTTCAAGTGACCAAGAGTTGGCCATGGAGGATAATGCCAGTGACTTCATGATACTTGATGATGGAAACACTAAGCAGGATGCAACACAAAGTATGGAGCAGCTCTGGAATCATTTTAAAGCAGACATGCCGAGATACCTTGGTGAGAATTTAGACATCTTCACTCTGGCTCGGCTTCTCTCACGTCTTTCGGAGATGAACCGGGTGCACGTCAGACGCGAGATGCCAGCAGTCCTTCAGGGAGGGAGGCCTAACCTTGTCCTCTGCCCGAAAGCTGATGTCCTGGGCACAGCCCTCAGCATTTACATGCACAGTGCGGAGGAGCCTCTGCCCTCATGTGATGAGGTGCTGCTTTGCCAGGAAGAGACCACAGCAGAACAGGTGGAACTCTTCCTCAGACGGGCTCTAGGACGATGCGCCCCAGATGACCAAGGCAAGATCTTCACGCTGGTCAATGCGGGGCTGCTGGCCTATGATGTTAGCGTGTCCCTGGGAGAGCTTTTCGAACTACTGGAGAGGAATGCAGAGCCTCACTATCGCCTGGTGATCGTCTGCGCAGTGAATCATCAGTGCAAATATGTGTCCTCCTTCTTCAGCAGTTACAAAGTACAAGTAGGTTTTGGCATCTCAAGCAGCAAGGCCAGAGCTTACCTCCGACGGCACTTCTCTTCAACAGCACGTCAGTCGCACGTCTATCCAGAAAATATATCAGTGTGGCTGATCTCATCAACGCGCCCTGCTGTAGGTAAGAAAAAGAATGTCATATAGTCATTTTCCCATAATCCATGCAAATTTAGGCTACTTCCTGGTGACCTTGGAGCTTATTCCAGGAGATGCGGGGCATAAAGCAGGAGAGATTATTATTATTATTATTATTATTATTATTGTTGTTGTTAATGAATGATGACTTTAATAATTCCCCTAACCCACGCTGTGTGTGGGCGCAGGGAAGTCGCTGTGTGTGGACAGGCTGTTTGGAAGCTTCCAGCGGGCGTTCCCACAGGCCCAGCTGCTGCGGCTCAGGCTGCTGGAGCCCCGCGTTCAGCCCGACTCCTTCCTGAAGACGCTGCACACGTGGACGCGGCAGCTGAGCGAGCAGGACGTGGCCATGCTGCACATCGACGCCACCGCCGTACGTCTCATCCGCCGTTAAATGTCGCTTCAGTCTAAAAATTACGCTACGCTTATTAGTTACATTTCATTTTTATTAAATTGCTGAGAACAACAAACTACATTGTCAAAATGATGTACACCGTCATATTTACAATTTACTTATATGCTTTACTAAATATTCAGATTTTTATTTAATTAGTTATAGTTAATTAGATAAATGCTTCCTGGGACATTAAGCCATAGCTTATGGCAAAAATAATTGTAATTTGAAAGGAGCGCACTGCATTTACAGTACATTGTCACTGGACTTAATTATGTTTAGGTACGTTTTGGCTTGGAAGAGTTCCTATTTCAACTATTGGTTCTTGGCTGCGTGAGTGACAGTGAAGGGAACCTATGGCGACGGAGTTCAAATCATCTCATTACAGTTGAGCTTCTGCGGTCACACCCAACTCGACAGCTCCAAACCCGCAACGAGCAGGTAACTCTCAGACAGTAATTTTTAATCATCTCTGTTATATTGCTTTGAAAGTTACATATTGATTGATTTATTTATACACCAAAATCAAAGTCACTTCGAAATTTTAATTAAATTATGGACAGTGGAAATGCAACATTTTTTTTAAAGTTGATGCATTCGCTTTGTGTTCTGAGAATATAAAGTTCAGTGAATCTCGCTGAATTTTCTGTCTAATTAAACCAAATGAGTCACTTTTGTTAATCTTAATTTAGATATATAACATCAGCCATAGTTTATTTCCCTGCCCTGTAGATCCATAATGCTGGACGCCTATTTCGTAGCACGACGTGGTAATAAAAAAAATTAAAACCCCAAATATAGTGGAATGTAGTTTAGACAGTTTGTAGCCACTAATATGCAATCGATTCCTAGGCGTAGGTAAATAAATTTACATGTAAAGTAGTCATACTTAAAGTAGTCATACTTAAAGTAGTCATAATGCCTGCCGTCTCACAAGTACAGTCTTCATTTTACAATTACGAAACACAATTTATGAGTTTACGATGTTCAAGTTTTACAAATCACAGTTTATGTATTTGCAACTTCAGAACTACATTTACAAATCACATGGGGAAAGTTATGTTGCCAATGGCCAATGGGTTTTAGCAGTCTGTCTGTGTGTGTCTGTCTGTCTGTCTTCTTAGGCATTTAGGTGTTTGACAGTCAGCGTCATATCATTCTCTTTTCCACCATTTTATAGGGCGTGCATGGACTTCTAGATATTCTGCCTGCCATTCACTGTCGATCACCCAAGGACGTGAAAGAATTACAGCTGGAAATTCATCAGCAGAAAGCAAAGAGAACTTTAGACCCACTTATGGATGAACAGGAGTTTCGAAGTGAAGGTGTACAGAGGCCTTACCAGTATCTGAAGCGGTATAATAGAGGAGAGAACCTGGACCCATTCAAATACACAGCAGGCTCCGTGGAAGGAGACACCATCGATTGTCTCCATCACCTGTTGGTGAATTGTGGGATGACTGACCCATCGTGGGCTGAGCTGAAGAACTTCACATGGTTTCTGAACCTGCAACTGAAAGACTGCGAGTATTCGATGTTTTGTGACCCTGGCTTTCTGGCAAATCATCTCAAAGGCTTCAAAGGCTTCATCATTAAGTTCATGATTACCATGGCGCGAGACTTTGCTACGCCATCCATGAACTGCTCTGATCAAAGCCCCTCTTTTCTCCCTGAAAACATGAATGAAGATGACATGTTAGCCCGCCTGACTATCCGTAAAAGGTGGGAGACAGAACCCCATCCATACATTTTCTTCAATGCAGACCACATCTCCATGTCCTTTTTAGGCTTTCGTATACAGAAGTGCCCTCTGGGGAGGACACTGAATGCAGTGCATCCACAAAATAACAAAGTCATAATGGGGAATGTGATGACACCGCACCTTCTAGAGGGGCTTCAGCGGCAAGGCATCTCTTTCAATGAGAACTTTGACAACCTTGCGAGAAAGGACAAAATACAGAGGATTTCATTTGTGGTTGGTGCCGAGAAGGGGTGGACAACAGAGCAGTTTGATCCGGACCCTACCTATGAGCTAACCGCTGACAATGTGATGAAGATGTTAGCCATTCACATGCGATTCCGTTGTGGAATTCCTGTCATCATAATGGGCGAGACTGGCTGTGGGAAGACACGACTCGTCCGCTTCCTCTGTGACCTTCAAAGGGAGGGAAAAAATACAGAAAACATGAAACTGATCAAGGTACATGGAGGGACCACTGCAGAAACCATCCAGCGGAAGGTGAGGGAGGCAGAAAAGCTGGCTGAGAGGAACCGAAGGGAGTTTGGCTTGGACACCATTCTGTTCTTTGATGAAGCTAATACAACAGAGTCCATTTTTGCAATAAAAGAGGTGCTGTGTGACAAGACTGTGCAAGGTCACCCTCTGAAGATGGACAGTGGGCTGAAAATAATCGCTGCCTGTAATCCTTACAGGAGACACTCTGCGGAGATGGTGGAAAGGTTGGAGCGTGCAGGGTTAGGCTACAGAGTGAAAGCTGAAGAGACAGAAGACAGATTGGGAAAGGTTCCCCTTAGGCAGCTAGTTTACCGAGTTCAGCCACTGCCTCCCAGCATGATTCCACTTGTATGGGATTTCGGTCAGCTGAGTGATTCAACAGAGCTGTCTTACATACGGCAAATTGTCCACCAGAAGGCTCGAAGTCACAATTTGCCCACCCAGTGCCACAATGTCATTTCAGAAGTTTTGGCAGAATCTCAAAAATACATGCGCAGGTGTAAAGATGAGTGCAGTTTCGTGAGCCTTAGAGATGTGGAGAGATCTATGAGAGTCTTGTTGTGGTTTTACACCCACTACGATCAGATGTTCCCAGAATTTGGCATTGCTGTTAGGACTTTAAAGTGCTTAGCTTTAGCTGTGGGAGTCTGCTACTACCCAATGCTGGTCTCCAAAAAGCCTTACCTAAAAGCAATCAGTCGATATTTTCCAGAGCCCCTCAACTCGGCAAGATCAATAGAACAAGAGATCCACAATTGTCAAGATATTTTTCTGAGGAATGTGCAAACAAGAGAGACAATAGCCAAAAATATAGCCCTCAAAGAGAATGTCTTCCTCATGGTGGTCTGCATTGAGTTGAGAATCCCACTGTTCCTGGTAGGAAAGCCAGGCAGCTCCAAATCACTAGCTAAAACTGTGGTTGCTGATGCTATGCAGGGTCAGAACTCTCAGTGCAGGCTCTTCAGGGCACTTAAAGCAGTGCACATGGTCTCCTTCCAGTGTAGTCCTCACTCGAGTCCAGAAGGAATCATCAGCACTTTTCGGCAATGTGCTCGTTTCCAACAAGACAAAAACCCGGATAAGTATGTGTCTGTGGTGGTTTTGGATGAGATTGGACTGGCTGAAGATTCCCCACAGATGCCCCTGAAGACCCTCCACCCATTGTTGGAGGATGGCTGCATCGACAATGACACTCCAGACCCCCACATGAAAGTAGGCTTCGTGGGGATCTCGAACTGGGCACTGGACCCAGCGAAAATGAACAGGGGAATTTTTGTCTCTCGTTGGGACCCAAGTGAGAATGAACTGGTGGAAACAGCAAAAGGAATATGCTCTTCTGATAAGTCAGTTCTCTTGAAAATCCAACACCTCTTCCCACAACTTGCGAAAGCCTTTCTGGAAATATGCAAAATAACCGATAAAAGCCAGTTCTTTGGTCTCAGGGATTTTTACAGCCTTGTGAAGATGATTTTTGCTGTGGTCAAGGAATCCCAGCAGGAACCCAGTGATTGTGAGTTAGCAGAAGCTATCTTGCGCAACTTCAGTGGGCAACCAGAGGACTTTGACCCATTGCGTTATTTCCAAGAGCTATTCCAAAACCTCAATGAAATCCCTCGCCCAAGCACTCTGCAAATGGTGGAAAGGAATTTAGACTATTATAAGAAGGAAGAGAGTCGCTACCTTCTTCTCCTAACAACAAACAATGCTGCCTTGCCCATCTTACAACAGCGTGTTTTTGCTATGGCTGACTCTGCCCCTGAGATCGTATTTGGCTCGGGATTCCCAAAGGACCAGGAGTATGCCAGTATTTGTCGCAATGTGAACCGCGTAAAGACTTGCATGGAGACGGGCCGTACTGTCATACTACTAAACCTGCAGAACCTCTATGAGAGCTTGTATGACGCTCTGAATCAGTACTACGTATATCTTGGTGGCCAGCAATATGTTGACCTGGGCTTGGGCACACACAGAGTAAAGTGCCGGGTGCACAGGGAGTTCCGACTTGTGGTAGTGGAGGACCAGGACAAGGTGTACAAACAGTTTCCTGTGCCGCTCATCAACAGGATGGAGAAGCACCGGTTAGATAGGAGTGCCGACCTCACTGAGCACCAGCGCAGGGTGTTATCAAAGCTCCAAGAATGGGTGGACAAGTTTACATCTCTGTCAGAAGAAGAGGCAGTGTTTAAGGTGTCGGATGCCTTTGCGGGTTTTCATGAGGATGCTTGCGCTACTGCCCTTCTGCAGGCCCTGGAAAGTAGGGGTGGTAGAAGAGGGGCTGAAGATAAGCAGGTAGAAATAAATGAAGATACTATGACGAAAATGGGAATCAGTGAGCCAGCAGATCACGGGGCAGAGTCTGATTCAAGTAGCATGGTCACTGTTGCAGATAGCCAGGAACTTGCAGTAGGAGATGGTCCTGGTGTGGCTGGAGCTGTAGGACCTTTGTCGGTAGCAGGAGCAGGCTCTGATATCTCAATGGAGTCTGCAGATGATGACAAAGCCATGGATGAAGCAGAGCCAGCAGGCTTTGTTACAGCCGGAGAACCCGAAGGTCTTATGGAAACAGAGAAAAGCAAAGGAGACCTGTCTGCAGAGAGGGAGGAAGAGCAGGTTTTTGAAGCTGCTAAGTGCATCCTACTGAACTGTGCGACACCAGAGGCGGTGCTCAGGCTTAAGTACTCCAAACTGGGGAGCTGGGAGTGGAAATCGCTCCAGGAAATGTACTTCAGAGAGCAGCGCCATGTGTCCCTGAGAGCCTTCCTCAAGAGCCAACTCAACAGCTCGGAGAAATCCAGCAGGTTCATGGAGGTAAGCTAGATGAGGCAGACGGAACCCCCAAACTTAGCTAACCTGGCTAATCGCCACAAATCTGTTACTCCAGAAAATCTTGTGAGTGTGTGTGTAGGAGCCACGTCATATAATGCAGGCAGTCGCACCAGGGACACTGGCTGTCTCTGCTCTCTCATTCTTACTTGCATATCACTTTTGGCGGAAGAATGTAAATGGGAACGATAGACTGTTGCTAGCGCGTCGGCACGAGAGGAAGCAGGCCCCCGGCAAAAGCCTGGCTGAGTGTCGGCCGAGCGTGGTCTTCTCACACTCGTGACAGAGAGCAGTTGCCACCTTCTTAGGCACTTCTGCACTTGCCTGTGTTTGTGTCTCGGCCAGGTGACCACCTTCTCCAGTCTTCTGACGCGGTCGGACTTCCAGGCCATCTCATCCTGCAAACTGCTCCTGCTCTCCCTGCACCAGTTTGACACCGAGGCCTCCTTCTCTTCAAAGATACGGTGCAGCCCCCTTCTTGGCAACTTTAGGACACTGGAAATTTCTGAAATATGTGAATTTATTTTAACAGAACGTAAGAATGGTAATTTCAGAATCAGAATAAACTTTATTTGCCATACACAGCCCAAGTACGAGGCATTTGTTTTGGTGTAATTGGTCCCATTAAAGTAAAATACAGTAATATAAAAATAACCATCCAGCAACAGTGTAGAAAAGTAAGGAAAATGGTACCTTTGGATTAGGTATAAGGCTGGAAGTGCATAGAAGTCCAGTCCCATAATTATAATACAGATGCATAGTGTTAACAGAAAGGATTAAATTAAATATTTCACCTAAAGATGGCAGTATGAAAATAAATAGTTAATGGTAATTTAAAAAATGTTAGGAGAATGACGAGATGAGGATACACTTGACCGGTTTAGTGCTGGTGGAAGTTAACCAGCTGCAGATGAATAAGTTTAAGCCCAGCCTGCGTCCCATCTTGGGAAATTACTGTTTTTCCAAACCGCTTCTTTCGCTAAGGTTTGTCAATCTGCCATTGAATTTTACAGGTGTTTTATTCAAGATGGAGCTCCCTCGACTCGTATCTTGCTCATTCAGACGGACATGGAGGAATCTACGTACAGCAATGAGCTTATAGCCTCTGCAAAGTGAGTACTGATTGTGGCATAACCCAAGAACAGGCCGACTGCCGGCTGAAATCACAGCACTGAGTTGCTTTGCTCATCTTTCACCACCAGGTACTGCACGATGAATGAACTGAGCTCCATGGGGTCTGCTCAGGGCTGCTGTCATGTGATCTTCATAACCAAGCTGTCCAGGATGCCCTGCAAATCCCAGTACACTGGATTCCAAGGAGGTGCTCTGGGGGCGGGGCCTAGCACTGGGGATATCGGGGTTGATTGCTGGGGGGGGGAGGGGTCAGTTTTGCAGTGTTTCTTTTATTAAAATTAATAAAATGAAACCAATTAATTAATTAAACCATTTGTAGTTTGATGTGCATGACTGTTTATCTTCACAATCATAGAGTTGTCATGAAAATGAAAACACTGTAAATTTTGAGGGCCAGTTCACTGTTACCTCACACAGGCGAGCTGCATTTGTGTCGAATTTTCTTCCCTTGTTGTCGTGGGGTTTCCTCTGGATGCTCCAGTTTCCCTGCACTGTCCAGAAACATGCTGAGGCTAATTGGAGTTACCAAATTGCCCATAGGTATGCGTGTGTGAGTGAATGAGGTGTGAGTGAATGGTGTGTGAGTGTATGGTGAGTGAGTGTATGGTGAGTGAGTGAGGGGTGAGTGAGTGAGGGGTGAGTAAGTGTATGGTGAGTGAGTGATGGTGAGTGAGTGAATGGTGAGTGAGTGAGTGAATGATGAGTGAGTAAATGGTGTGTGAGTGTATGGTGAGTGAGTGAATGGTGAGTGAGTGATTGGTGTGTGAGTGACAGGTGAGTGAGTGATGGTGAGTAAGTGTATGGTGAGTGAATGAATGGTGTGTGAGTGAATGGTGTGTGAGTGTTCCCTGTGATGGGTTGTTCCTTGGGTTGTTCCCTGCCTTGCGCCTGTAGCCCCCGGGATAGGCTCCGGACCCGCCGCGATCGTGCATAATACAAACGGTTACAGAAAATGGGTGGATGGACGGATGTAGACTCTGATGCAGCTCATAAGGATCCCTTCTGTAGATGTGCTCTGTGTGTATATGTATGACGAGAGCAGGATGTAGATTTCGGGAGACGTGCATCGCTGCCTGCCTCATGCATGGCCGCCTTTGGCTCCTTCCGCTGCCATCCCAGGTGTGTGGCTGTCGATGCACATCGATGACCTCAGGGACACCGAGGACATGAGCGCTGACCTTTCTGCCTTTTGTGGGATGTCATTCAGCAAACTGCTCACCCTGCCAACCTCCTCAGGTACGTGTGACACGCGCGTATATGGCTGAGTGTCGGCGAGAGTCTGAATGCAGACACTGGATTAGCATCCCGTCGAGGCTGTACCCTGCCCTGTGCCCACTGATGCCCAGGATAAGCTCCTCTCCCCTTATATAGGTGTATTCGGTCCATAGTGATTCTGGTCGTTTATTTGGCAAAAGACTACAATCGCAAGAATCCTCCTCATTCCACATGTCGATACCCCCGTCTGCACGCGCCTCTTATCGCCCACTGACTCGCTCTGCTCCGCTTCCTCAGAGACAAAGGGGTGCACTGGGGCGGAGGGGGGGGGGGGCAATTCCCTTTACTGACTGTTACTGAGTCTGTTTGGAGTAGGTTTGCTGTGTGTGGAGAGATGGAGGGATTGAGTGATTTTAAGTGAAAATGCCAAACCATTTTTGTATTTGTCTCGATCTGGCTGCCTGACTTATTCGAAGACTGCTGATTAAATTGGCCAGTTCTGCTCTCCAATCACTGTGTCCCGCGGGTCTGTTCTCGGGAAGGGGAACCAGGTCTTTCACGTTGCTGTTCTCACTCTGCAGAGGAACCCGGAGACCACGAGGGAGATTTTAATGGAAGCCAGGAGGTAAGCATTTATTTAAGCGCAGGTTTCTAAGGGTGATGGAGTCGATGAGAGGGGACGGTGGCAGTGTGGTGATTAAGAAGATGGACTCAGAAGGTTCACATCACAAAACGTTCCTGTCATTTGTGAGCAGGACTCACTGATATATGTGCTCCAGTATGTGGGCAGCCGAGTAAAAATATGTGCTCTGTAATGCTTCTCATGATGGGATAAGCCAATAGAATTGTGGGTAACAGGTATCACTTTGCCCATGATATTGCAACATCAACAAGTAGGTTGCAATGAGACAATCAAACTGAAAGATGGTAGCGGCTTGCTCAGAATGTGTGTGTGTGTGTGTGCGTGATGTGTGATATGTATGTGTGTGTGTGTCTGTGTGTGTGTCTGTATGTGTATGTGTGTCTGTGTATGTGTATGTGTGTGTATGTGTTTATGGGTGTGGGTGATGTGTGATATGTGTGTGTGTGTCTGTGTGTGTGTGTGTGTGTGTGTGTGTGTGTGTCTGTGTGTGTGGGTGTGTATGTGTGTGTGGGTGTGTGTGTGTCTGTGTGTGTGTCTGTGTGTGTGATGTGTGTGTGTGTGTCTGTGTGTGTGTGATGTGTGTGTGTGTATGTGTGTGTGATGTGTGTGTCTGTGTGTGTGTGTTTGTGTGTGTGTGATGTGTGTGTGTGTGTGTGTATGTGTGTGTGGGTGTGTGTGTGTGTGTATGTGTGTGTGTGTGTGTGTGTGTGTCTGTGTGTGTGTGTGTTTGTGTGTGTCTGTGTGTGTTTGTGTGTTTGTGTGTGTGTGTGTGTGTGTGTGTGTGGTCACAGCAGGCTCCCCGCGCCCAGCTACATGGACTTTCCCTGCTGAGGTCCTGCATTCAGAGAGCTGTGTGCCTGCTGAAGGACCCCGAATCGCAGGACTCCCGCAGCATGAAGCGTGTGGAGATGCTGCTCAGTCTTCTGGAGCCAGGAGGTGGGTCACTACCCCCCCATCAGTGGGCCACAATTAAGCTTGTCACTCTGCATATACATATTAATGAGACCGTGTACTGTCAAAAAGAAGCAATGTGAGGGAAAAGAGACACGTGGGACCAATCAATGATTACAGTCACATGACTTACCCTGCCCCCCCCCCCAAGTGGGTCCTCGCCTCGAGGCTCTGTGCTGCCGTTTGGAGTGGCATCGCCAATCCTATTCATCAGTAGTAACACTGCTGTCCTTGTTATACCCATTGGTACCAGCGCGGTTCCTGGAGGTTCTGATCAGGAAGCTGGTAGCGCTGCTTGCTCAGCAAGAGGAGAAGATGCTTTCCCCGAGGGAGTGGGTGAGCAAGGAGGCCCGAAAGCGGCTCGCTCTGCAGGAGGGAGGCACACTCAGGTACTCCTGCCCCCCTCCATGGCAGAGAGTCATGTGATCCTGGAATCAGCAGCAAAGCCTTATGGGAAATCATTTGTCATTGATGAAGATTGTGACTTGGCTGATGGCTCTGTCCCGCCTGTAGGCACACCCTGTGGCGCTGCCTGCAGAATATGCTGACCCCCGTCCTGGCTCTGGTGCTGGAGGTTCTGGACCGGGATGCTAACCTGGACCTCCTGTACCATGCAGAGGTTGATGAGGGTCTGGTCTGCCTGTGGCTAGATATTCTGGAGGACCAGCAGACTCTGGAACTGGTGATGCCCAAAAATTCAAGGTCTGACTAAGATGGGTCAAATTCTGGTCACTTTAATATCCGAGATAAAAAAAAAAAAAACTCCTTGTGTGAGTAATACGTTTATATTTCACTTCCTGCTCATGCCATTTCTGTCCTGCATCCCCATTCACTCCCAGCTCGGTAGATGAAGAGATCCCTGTGCAGTGTCACCTCCGATTGGCCGGTGAGGTGCACCCCTGTGCTGCCCCCTTCAGCTGGCTGATCAGAATGCACTGCCAGAGCTTGTGGGAGGAGTCAGAGTTTCTGCCAGGTTAGGGCCAACGTTCTGCTCGATGGGCTACACAGGCATCTGCTCACCATGGTGGATTCTTCTCAAGATGCCCTGTCCCCCTCCCCGCAGTGACGGAGGCAGACGACAGGCAGAGGGTGCTGAGGTTCACCAGCGCGTTCGCCGGCAGCAGACTGGGCGGCCACATGGCGAGACTCTCCGGACCGCAGGCAGCGCACTTCGGCCGGTGCTACCTGCAGGACTTCCTGCTGATGCACTTCAGGATCTCGTCAGAGGAGCACCTGATGGTGCGTGAGTCCTTCTCCGCAGGAGGTTCTGCTTCAGACAGGGGATTCAGAGGATTGCCAGAGTCAGAGTGTCTTTATTGTCACCTTCAGCTAAACGAATCGTGGGTCATGAGATGAAATTTTGATCTTGATGGTCGTCGCGCAGGAATCAGTAATAAATAGAATATACTGTAAATATGTAAGACATTTAAACATGACATACTGAGACATGGACATTAGCAGAATACAGGTAAAGATGTAAGTTAAACACTACAGTTTAAAAATATAGTTGTGTGAGTGGGGAATGAACCTGGATGAACTGGAAAGTGCAATAAATAGACTTTGATTACTGTTATGATTCCAGTGTGTGTGTGTGGGGGGGGCAGTCCTTGTTGGAGATCCGGCCTTAGAGAGGGAGGGGCCAGACTATATTATGTGTGTAGTGCATCCTTAACTGGCATGTGGTGCTGTATATCGTACCATATGTCTGAGGAGATTAATAATAATAATAATAATAATAATAATAATAATCGTGACACTTCATTGATCCCCATGGGGAAATGCTCTTTCTGCTACCCCATCTAGTTCTCCATTCCAGACATGCAGGTGAGAGACAGCTTGGCAGAGAAGCGCAGCCACCTGCAGGCACCCATGGAGCTGGGGGTTAGGGGCCTCACTCAAGGGCCCACTGACATGTGACTAGTTTGCTGAGGCTGGGCTCAGACGGGTATCTTTCCAAACACAGGCAGAGAGGCTTCGCCTGCTGAGCCACACGCCGACCCCATAACCCTCTCCTTCCTCCCTGTTCTATCCACTCTGCAGGTGTTCACACAGGCGATACAGGCCTGCATCGCGGAGCTGCAGCACCATCTGCAGGTGAGCCCCGAGCTCTCCCCCGCCTGGATCCAGGCAGCCACGCAGCTCTATGCCCCCAGGCTGGACACGCTCTTGCAGTTGCTCCGTCTCCAGCCTCACATAGTCCACACGCTGCTCCAAGAGGGACCCAAGGGTCCTCCTGAGATGGTGAGACTACTGCTGCTCGGTGACATGTCTGTGTGTGTGTCTGTGTGTGTGTGTGTGTGTGTGTGTGTGTGTGTTCAAACTGTGTTTTAACTCTTTGTTGTGTTGCTGTACATTAGCGCGAAGACATTTTGGCCCTGGGTGTGTGTGTGGAGGAAGTGCAGCAAGTGAATATGCATGACCACAAAACCCTCCTGCACAGAGTGCAACTGCTACAGCCCTGTGTGGAAAGTGCCTTCGGATTGAACTTTAGCGCCCTCTGTAGTCCTGGCTGTCTTCAGCAACTGGAGAATATCAGGTTAGTTTACACCTGCAAGCATGTTTGCTGTGATAAACAGACCATTTATATCAGGAATCAGTATAACAGAAACACTTTTCTAATTATATCAAAAAGCAGAATATAAAACAGCAGCAGAAAGCGGGCTGGTCACAGTCATTATTCCAAACACCAGCTGCTTGGATGCTACTTTGAAAAAATAAATTAAACTGAATGATAAAATTCCAGGGTACTGTGCATTTGTAAGTATTGCAAAACTTTTGACTTGAATATACTTTCTGCTTGTAAAAGTACTTTCTTGTAAAAGTACAAGCTGATTCTGGGTCTAATTTACTAGCTCGGATAAAACTGTACTTGGTTTATGTACTTATGTACTTCGTACATGTCGTGGCTGTCCGTAAAAGATGAGAAATATTGCTGTTCATTTTGTGTTTTTGTTCGGTTTTCTTAGGGGCGCCTGGAAGGGGGTTCTCGTGGTGGCAGCATTCATTCAGCAGGTGGTGCTGAAGGTGAACGAACAGCGATTTAAAGGGCTGACGCTGAAAACCTGTAGGCACCTGCAGATGGTGAGTGAGGGGCGGCTTCAGGCCTCCGTCAGTCTTACTGCCTGACAGCTGTGGAGCTTTGCGTGTCGTTTTTACAGAATGATGATTCATATATTGCCTTGAGGGCTGTTGAAGATCATTTACAGGTTAAAGGCCAAAGTTCAACTATGTCAAACTATGTTTTTTTTCTGCAGCTAATGCAGCAGTCATCTGACTTGAGGGTCAAAGGCACACTAACAAAAGTGATTGGCATCCTGACCTCCTTCTATGAGGAAACTGGCCGGCTAGACTTCAGGTGAAGCTTCCATAGGCCCAGTGGCGTTTGCTTAGCCATTAGCTGAAGCTTTTTTATGCTTGCTACCAGAGGTGTTCTGCACCCAGCTGAAAGATGATTGGCCGCTGCCGTGCCCCTAACCTGTCACTCACCAATTCAAAACATATCATTGGCTAATGACAAGTTTAGCTGTAGCCTTCTGCGTTTGCGGCCTTCTCCTTCCTCGTCCTTCCCTTTTGCTCTGTGTTCTGCTCTTAGGTACGGCACCAAATGTCCAGTGTGCATGGGGGAGCTGGAGGAGCCGGTCGCCCTGACCTGCGGACACACCTTCTGCCTGAGCTGCCTCCAGAGAAGCATCCAGAACAATCAGCGGTCCTGTCCAATGTGTCGCGCACTCGTGCCAGACAACTTTCAACTCATCGTGTCTCAGGGCCTTAGGTGTGTGGGGATCATCTGCAAATTTATCTCCCTCCACAGTCACACTGTTCCCTCCTGCACCCCCAGGGGGTGCTGTGGGGCTTAGCGGGTTAGACCACTATGGTAGTAATCAGAAGGTTGTTGTTTTGAATCCCCCTTAACCCCCTCAAAAATGCTCCTGACCCCATGCTCCGAGGGTGGAATTAGCACATTCCATTGTACTTACACTTGAACAAATGGCAAATATTTTCATACAATTTTCCTGCTAAGCTCCCTGCCAGACACAGCCATGTCCACACGCTCCCCCTGTAGGTCGTCCCTGAAGCAGCACCGAGCCTTAAGGAAGCACTGCAATGCCTTCTTCCTGGAGGTGGTGTCGCGATTCTCTCTCTGTGGAGGAGGGGACCCTCAGGAAGGAGTGGTGGAGCTTCTCTTCTCCCTGTTGTTCAGTAAACACGGTGAGTGGGGGCAGGTGGTGGGGATTCGGACACAGAGGAGGGTTGTAGGGTCAAGTCCCAGGATGGCATCCAGGTATGATTCGGAGTTAAGATGTGAGAGTAAAGATCCTTCCCACTGGAAAGAGCTAGCCTTCAGCTGGGAAGACCCACATTCCCCGTGCCAGGTGTGCTGTGGGGGGTATCAACTGAACCTGTTGTTATTCATTTCTGATACATACTCACTGAAATAAATTGTTGCCTGTCTGATGTGGAGGTGAGGTCTGTGTGACGGGTTTGGTTTCTGTTGCCTGTGTGATGTGGAGGTGAGGTCTGTGTGACGGGTATTGTTCCTGTTTCCTGTGTGATGTAGAGGTGAGGTCTGTGTGACGGGTATGGTTCCTGTTGCCTGTGTGATGTGGAGGTGAGGTGTGTGTGACGGGTATTGTTTCTGTTGCCTGTGTGATGTGGAGATGAGGTCTGTGTGAGGGGTTAGGGTTTCAGTTTGCCTGTGTGATGTGGAGATGAGGTCTATGTGAGGGGTTAGGGTTTCTTTTGCCTGTGTGATGTGGAGATGAGGTCTGTGTGAGGGGTTAGGGTTTCTGTTGCCTGTGTGATGTGGAGATGAGGTCTGTGTGAGGGGTTAGGGTTTCTGGGCAGGTATCACAGTAAACGGCGATGCTGGTGTCCGCATGTGCTTTAGATTCTGCGTACAGGACCAGAGAGCTCACGCCCTTCCTGGACAGCGTGGACCAGAATCCGGTTGTTCGCTCCGTGCTTCCAAAGCTGCTACTGCAGTACAGGTACTGACCCGGGGAGACGGGCACACTGCACCGGGCGGGCCATCCTGTGATCCCAGGAGTGACCATGGGTGGTGCTCTCGCACAGTTTCCAGCAGGTGAAAGATCACATCCAGGGCTACCTACGCACACTGCAGGACCACATCCTGGAGCAAGAGGACCAGACGGAGCTCTACCTTCTCTTTGTCAACTGTTTCCAGGTGAAAGGCAGCACTGAAAAGGGCCAATTCACCACAAAATTTAGTACTGTTGATCCATCTAGGTTATTTTGCTGGGAGTTGCTGGGACCGATCGCATCGCTGTGCAAATGGTATGAGCACAAGCACCCCAGTGATATCCTCTGTGCCATGATACAATTGGTGTGTGGAATTCAGTAGAACAAAATAGTTCCTACATTAAACTTAACACTACTGCCTCATAACCCAAGGACCAGGGTTCAAGCCTCAAGCCTCACCCCTTTCCCATAGCTCCCTGTGTGCTGAACCTGCACAGTCAGGTAGTCCCAGACACCCTCACCCATAGCCTGAGAAAACAGATGGCCAGATTTTAGTCAGGACATCACCCCTACTTTGTCCAAAAGATACCAAACTCCCATCCAGGCTTCACCCTTAATGAGGCCATACAATAAAGAACCAGGATCTTCACAGACCAACAACCCAACTAGGCTCCCATCCAAACACTGGCCAGATCAAATCCTACTTAGTTTCACACACACTAACCCATGCAAACTGAAGGCAGCATGCTTGCTGAAAGCTTGAAATGCATATTTTACAGGATATTTGTACTTTTACTTAAGTACTAAGCTTCAGTACTTCCTCCACCACTGAAGAACACATTATATGAGAGGGAAATCCTGCCTTCGTTTGACACTACCTTTCTTGTTTGTGAAACTTCTTAAAACAATATCATTTGCATATCATGATATTCACAGTAAAAGAGCATAGGGCCCAGTTATCCAAATCCCCATTTTCCCATAAATCCTTGAGGATATAAATATGCCTGACAGTAAATGAGATTACAGGAGTTGCTTGAAACTGCAATCTGCGAGAGCTGTGATCCTGATTCCATGAAAGAAAATCAAAATGAGAGCTAGTCTACCGTAAACCTGGGTAACTGAATTTAACAAATAATATAGTAAATAATAAACATCTCTGGTCTGGTGCCAGGACTCGCTGTGCAGCCCTGGAGGTGGTGGGATGGCAGAGGAACAGCGCCACCTGCAGGATGGCATCCAGTTTCTGAGCCAGCTGGCCAGTGGACATATGCCCAGCATCCGGGACCAGCCGGCCGAGTTCCTGCTTGCCGTGGCCAGGCTAAGGGCATACCTGGGCACCGCTGCTCACCTGCTTCAGGCTGCAGTGGCCTTCGACGGTTAGTAGCTGGCCCTTAGCGATAGGCAAAATGAGCCTTCCTAAACCCTTTGCTGTATTTTTTGATGCCACTAGATGGTGTTTTCTGTTCAAAAAAGGGCACAAAGCAAGCCCAAAGCACACCAAGAGCACCATCTAGTGGGGTCAAAAAATACAGCAAATGGTTCATGAATATCATTTTGTCCATCACTAATAACAGTAGCTGTGGTGTCCAGCAAGGGGGGTGGTTAAGGGAAAGAGCGAGTACTCAGGCTTGAGGATTCACTACGGCTGGGGGCTGCTGCGGTTCTCAGAACCCAACCTATAAATAAAAGATAAAATATTTCTGAAAAAAAGAAAACTATGCTAACGATGATTTTGTCTGTTTGTTGTGTGGTAGATTTCGGACAAAAAGAACAATCAGAGCCCCCGTCTGAGCTGGGGGAGCGGTTTCTGAACCGTGTAAGAGCCGCATTGGAGCACGGCGCTAACGACTGGCACCGTGTCTACCTACTGAGGGCTGTCTACCGGCTGGCAGGAATGGATTGCGTGCAGGTCCTGATGAACAGGCCCAACTGCAGCTGGGTCTTCCCTTCTGAGGTGCTCCAACTGCAGGTATCATGGCCCGAGCGGGTAGCTGGGTGTGGGGCGATTTGGGCGGGTCCATGCAAGGGTAGCAGCCATGTTTATATCGGTGTAGAAGATAGACTTCAGTGAAGCTGAGACATCTCTCCCTGTCCGGCTGCCCAGAGACAGACGCCCGTGAAAGTGGACCGGTTTTTGTGCTGCGGGGAGCCCTACCGGGTCCTGAGGAACCAAGTGGGTCACACACTTCTGGAGTTGGAGGCCAACACTCTCAGCACCCACCTGCAGGTCAGACACTCCTGACAGCTACATGTACCTGTTGATTATAGTTTCCCCACTCAAGTCATCTCATTAGGTTCTTGCTTTGTGAGAAGTTGCCGTGTAGCTCCTGCTCCAATCCTGCTTACGCCTGCACCTGGACATTTGCTGGAAGCTCAGCCAAGCTGCACTGATGCTTAGTCGACTCCTCCACAGCCATATGTCAGTAATGTGCTATGTGTCTCACTTGTACGTCGCTTTGGACAAATGCGTCTGCTAAATAAAGTAGATGTACATGTAAAGGAACGGTCTAAAGCAGTGATTCCCAACCGGGGGTACGCGTACCCCTAGTGGTACGCGAGCACATTACAGGGGGTACGTGGAAAAAATTTTAATATTTAATTTCCCTGATGATGGGTAAATATTAT
>JAUMHC010000099.1:3022094-3044636 GCA_032359785.1 Heteromormyrus szaboi | reverse complement strand
CCCCCCCCCCCCCCCCCCCCCCCCCCCCCCCCCCCCCCCCCCCCCCCCCCCCCCCCCCCCACCTGTTATCTGCGGGGTCCTTGCTGGCCACGTTTCCCACTTCCTGCGTGATCCTCCAGGGGGTGTCGCACAGCCGTGCGTGCGTCTCAGGAGTGCGCAAACGGGCATGATCTACGGCCGCCTCTGTTCCGCAGGACCCCTTTGAGAAGCTGCCCCCGGAGTACAGGGAGAAGCTGTCTGAGGCAGAGAGGAAGGAGGTCAAGGCTTTCCTCGCGCTCACCGACATGGATGCCTTCTGCAGGGAGCTGCACGAGATCCTCCTGTTAAAGACGGGTGCTGCCACTCGAGAGGAGAACTACCACAGCCACTGGGAGTAAGGACTGTCACCCCCTCAGCAGTGCTGTACACCTGCTTTAATCCTGCTTTCCTGCCCATTGCTTTCATTGGTTTAATTGGTCTCATTACTGCATGATTACCTACAGAATTTCTCCATGTTTCTTCTCGGAATTCAGCACAGTACACAGCAGGGCACGTTCATGCCTGTGCTCTCTGTGCAGATGCAATTATTCCCATAATTCATCACTCAGAAAAATCATCAAGAGACAAAACGGGGCAATGCTAAATAAGTACAGAATGTAAGACTTGCTTACACAGACACCCCATAGCGCTGGGTAAACAGTCAGCATATTTGTGCCTTTTGTGAATGTCAAATGGTACAAGCGTATGGGAAAGTGCTCAGTCTGCAAATGACCCATATCCTGAGACACACAGCCACGTCCGTCCTGCTGTTTATAATAAATATTTTAAAACCCATAAAAACAATATGGCCTGCGATGCACCGGCTTGGGGGCCGCCGGCCTCGTGCCCTGGCTGACCCTGACCCGCAGTGACAGAAGATGGATGTATGGAGATATAAGTACAGTGGTAGATGAGCAGCCTTTGTAAATGGAGTTACAGCCGTAACATGACACACTGCAGTCGCTGGTGAGTGGGCACAAGGTAATGTTTGCTGTGAGTCATCGACAGTTGATACCAGTACAGTTTTGGAGTTGGAGATGGTGTTCTTTGTTTTTCTGAGCAGAATTTAAGAATGAGATTGGGGGGGGGCTGCTTCTGGACACTTTTTAAGTGATCTACTTCGTTGGGCTGCAGAGGAATCCTTAAAATCTCTCAGCTCTTCACCCGGGATGTGGGCCTTTTGACCCCTGGGTCTTCAGTGTGACCCCCTCACGGCTGCCATCTGTCAAGGGGCCCTGCCCCCTCCCCTCCCCCAGCCCCAGATGGCACGGGTCGCCGTTTGGAACCGCAGTTGGAGGCGCGAGTGAATAGCAGCACATGCCTGCAGGACAAAGGAACATGCCGCTAACTGTTGCTTCTCCCCCCCGTCCCCCCTCCCCACATCCTCAGCATTCGATCCACCCTGGAGACCCATCTGGAGGTGAAGCACAGCTCTGCATTGCCAGCCCTCGCTGACCTGTCAGATGAGCTGACTTTGGCCAAAGCGCCTGAAATATGGAGGCTGGCGGTGGAATTAAAATCACCATGAATCACAATAAGCTTTCTGATCTTTGATTATAAGCATTCCAAACATTCCACTTATGTGGATGATAAGAACAACAGTAGTAGCAGAAATAATAGACATATTAAGGAATGTATAAAAGGAAAGGTAATTAAATAGTAATAATAACTGCTGTAAATTAAAATAAAGATTAAGAAAAATTAAGGAGATATCTTAAAGATGTTTGACGTCAACATGTCTGATTGTGACAACTGATTTCAACTTATTTCTGGTTAATAACGTCGTAAGTGTCCTTCTGTACCTAAACAATATTGCATTATTCAAATAGTGCTTTATTTTTCGGACTAGTATCGTCAGGTACATTAAATCTGTTCTTTTTCTGGTTTTTTTCTTCTGATTCCTTGCACTGTACAAGCTAAGCGACAGTTCACATTCCCCTAAGTAACCGCTCTTAAAGCTCCGAAAACCCAAGAATGTGAATTTCTCCTCTTATTCGAGGAACAATGGTCTTTATTTTTGTAATGCATTGTTTCAAAATGAAAGCGTATACATTGGAAAACCAAATTAAACTTTTCTTTGTTAATCTTCGTACCGTCTGACTGAGTCACTCATTCACATTTTCTGTGGTCTACGGCATAATGCAGAAAATCCCTGCTTAGGCATCTGGTCTTTAGAAAGCCAATATAAATGGGACAATGGGTGATAAGTTGGAAGCATTATATGCCCAAAAGGACTTCTATGAGAATGCATCGCTTGCAAGGTAAACCAACCTTTCGCTTTGTGCCACGCCCACCATGGACAGGCACCGCGGATCCTCCAATCGGAATCCTCCGATTTTGGGGGCCGTACCTTGTACTGACCAATGAGAGCGGCCGCGGCGCGAGGCGGCTGTGTTTTCTCGTTGCCACAGAGAAGATGTTGAGGTTCGTTGTCAGTTTTCAGGCGTCGGTTGGTGGGCGCTGCGCTGGGAATCGGGATGAAGTGGCCGTCAGTGCTGTGTTATCCTTGCGCTGCGTTTAGCCTTTTATTTTTTGATGTATGATTCGAAATTGTACGGTAACGTTGTAATATACGGTATCAGGAAAACTGGACAACGTTTTAATGTTTGTTTTTTTTTCTCGGCACCCGTTGCTGGCCTTTCGGTTAACGGTTTTTGTGCCTTCATTGCAATGGGAATGCATTACGTTTTCCCTTTAATGTGTATGTGACTACTGTGTGGTGCCGTAGGAGAGGCCAGCCGGACAGATAGTAAGGCTGCCTTGGGTTAATAACGGCCGGTGTAGTGTGATAGTCAGGCTCCCTGAACGCCCACAGACCGCTGCCGTCGTACATGTCCTGACATCCAGCTTCCTTCCCGACGTATTACGTTGAACAAGTCAAACAAGCGTCGGTGTGACGGGCCGGGTGCGTCTGAATGACTCGGTACAGTTACCCGGCACCTCTGTAAGCCCGCTGCGACCGTCGCCCTCCTCTCCGCGGAGCAGCCGGTGAGTTTCTGTTGTGATGCGTGTGTTTTGTTTGTGTGTAAATGTCGCATCGTGTCCCCCGTGTGAGTCTGATACCAACTTGAGCCTTGTTAAAGACAGTTGCGGACTTGGGTGATCCTGTTGATGTGTATTTATAACGTGAGGGGGGTGTGGTGCTGAGTTACAGTAAAGCAATACTTTAGTTTTTGGGCGGAGCTGGGCATTGCCAATGTGGGTCTCCTAGGGTACAACTGCTATGCCGTTCTCTGATGCACATGGATCCCCACGGCCTGCTTGACATTGTCCTCTCTGTTGTGTAAGTCTCTGGATTTTAGCTGGACTGGATTCCATTTGATGACTTTGCCCATATTGCTGCCTTCTTCCACACGGGCATCTTAACCGGATTGCCGTAACGGAAAAGCCTGAAGAAGCGTTTTGTCAGATCTACCAGCTGCCCTTTCTCCAAAGTGAAATCTGTAATTGGAGAAATCGAACAAGTCTTCAGCGTCTGGTACCATTGTCTGCTTTTGACCAAAGTGCTGAGTTATCTTGTATTGATCCAGAGGAGTGCATTTTCCAGGCATTCATTTGAATCACCTACCTACAGTTCTGGGCTAGACTGGACCTTAAACTTCATTGTCAACAATTCTATCACAGGTGGGGGCCCTGAGGAAGCCCCCAAGATGGAGTTACTCCTGTCAGATGTTGACAGAAACATTGTGCCCACCCCCCAACTCCAAACCCAGCCGACCCGAGTATTTCAAGATGCTGTTTCATTATGTCCCTGCTTTTGGTTGGACTGTCCGTATCGTTGGGGCTCTCATGCACATCCCAGCCCTGATGCTACGTGCTCCAGGTGTTGATTGGGGAGAAACTGGATGCTCTGGGTTTCAGCATGCCTGGGGGGCAGCCGTGACACCCCTCTCGGTGTGGGACGATGAGGTCATCATGCTGATTCTCCATGCTGTGATCAGCATCTGAGAGCAGGTGGTGACAGACCATGTTTGTCGTCCCGTTGAATACGGAGCTGAAAAGGAAGCGGAGTCATGTCTGAGGAGATTCTGGAACATTCCAAAGAGACAAAAATTTAAATGTGGCGTCTCGCATCTGCACCTCTGGCAGATGTTCCACTGAAGTTTTGCCCGTCAGCTTGTTTTTGCACCAAGGACAGAACACCTGAGGCCACTGCTTGACGTCACGTCGAAGTCGAGTCGGGGCGCTTTGTGCTTCGATATGTGCTGAAGGTGTGCCTCCCCCCCCCAGGACAGACCCCTGAGAATGCACACCAGCCGCAGCCCGGCCTCCCTCCCCGGCGGCCTGGCAGGAGAAGCCCTGGACCTGAGCCTCACCGGCTCCCAGCTCACGGTGACCCGCCGGCCCAGCAGCGCCTCGCCCGGCAAACACCTGTCCCGCTCCGTGTCGGTGTCGGCTGCTGGGGAGGGCCGCGGCAAGCGCAACACACTGGTGGGTGTTTCTGCTCGAGGGTGTGGGTCGCGCGTGTTCCAGATTCCATATTGATAAATTTGTCTGCTTTCATTTCAATGTCATGATTAACTGTGCTGAATTCTTAATTAAAACAATGTGTAAAACACAATACGTATGAGGGAATTCTGGGTAATGAATAGGGAACGGCATGGTGGGATATTCTTGGGAAATGTGAATTTGTCGTATTTGTTTATGTTTTTGACACCAGGCTGAAGCTGGACTGGGCGCTACCCGGTCCATCAAGAACCTGCGTCGGTCTAACAGTACCACTCAGGTGAACCAGCGGACGAACCTCACTATCAGGTAGGGGCCGTGTGGGCCAGGGTGGGGGTGCGGGGGGACGGTGATGAGCCTGTTTCCTTAGGGATGGCTGCTAGCTTCTCCGGCATTCCTTCACAAGGAGCGGGGCTGTTGGGACAGCTGTTGATTCTGCCAGACACCCCCGCCCCCCTCTGTTCCCCCATCTCCACACCCCATAATCCCTGTTGTGGATGGTGGCTGCTTCATATGGGAGGTGGGGGGCTAGGAGGGGGTTATGGGGGGGCATGACTGGGGTATCACACCCAGAGCGACGGGCCTCTTTGTTAGAGTGAAGGACACAGACGGGTGGGGATACTGTTAGTGAGGCCTGAATGAGAGAGGGAGGGGGAAGGAGGGTGAGAGGCCCCATGTGGGGGTGCCATTGTCTGCCTCCTGCTGCCCCCCACCCGGCCTGTCGCCATCTTTCAGGAGTGTCTTTGGAGTAGAGGAATGCGTGCCTCAGATTTGGGGGGGGGGGGTTCCTATTCAGTGGACCAGCAGGTTACCCCCAACCCCCCTCCATGCACCCCCCTTTCAACAGAGAAATGGGACATGTGGACTCATCATTTTCCCTGGGTTTGCTTGAGCGTGTTTATGTTTTAAGGCAGAGTAATAGCTGTGTGTGAGATGGATGGGGGGGTGTTTGAAGTCCCTCTCCTGCCTTCTGGAGGAAATGACGCGTCTCTCATGGTTCTGCAGACCTGTCACTCGTGACCTCGTACTACAGGCAGTGTGGCTTTACAGCTGTGATGCTCCCGTGACTCATGCGTTCAAGATTTACTGTCCTTAGTGTGAAAGAGCAGCACAAGGCTCTGGGGTGGAGCCAGCAGACTGAAGCAGGCGTTCTGAGTGCCGCACTGGATGGAAAAGGGTCTGACTCAGAACCGCTTGTCGGTCCGATCTCTTCCCTAGTGAGGACAAGAGCGAGGACTTCCTCACTTTTCTGGACAGCAGCTCGGATGGCAGGAGGAAGCTGGCCAGCCTCGGCAAGGCGTCCCCAGACCACACCACCTGGAACATCCTGGTACGTCGTGCAGTGCCACAGTAACTGGTTGCTGAATGGCACCAGCATGTGGGTTATTCCCAGGGAGTTGGTGTTGGCGTGAAATTGGTCAGGTCTCTTGGTCCTAATTTTCATCTGCATATCTGTGTGAATGCAGTGATGGGCGAGGGGGGGGGTTTCAGAGCTGCAGGAGGAATTATCCTGTACATTCAGTCACTGCCTTGTTTTACCCACTAGCTACTGGTTATATTATTGGATCTTAGTCAGTTAACCTAGTAAGCTTAACCCAGTACTGAGGCCCTATTACACTGTTTTTGACCCGTCCATAATGAGGCATGAAATCTGAAGATGGGATGCAGGCAAAGCTGCAGTTACGGTGTCATCTGGCTAGGGGGCGCTGTATCGCACCTTGTAAACAGGACTCTCTGTCCCAGGACGACCAGCCGCGGGCCTTCCCTGTGTCCCCCAGCACACGCAGTGCAGGCAGCCTGGACTCACCCACGGGCCTTAAGAAGAGGGAGGCCGGCGTGGCACTGGCAGCCAACTTCACCGCCAACAACAGGTCAGCGGGAGCCACTGGTATTGGACGGGTGGGAGAGTGGGCGGGGACAAGGGGCGTGGCTTCTGGGCTTCCGCAGTTAGAAAGTGGAGATGTCAGAAAGCTCTCATCCCTTTGCTGATTCTTTTCAAGCTGCCAAAATAACTGGTCCCTCACTATATTTGATAATATTTATAATATTAACAGTAACATTAGACAGGTTGAAACTCTTTCAGGCTCCGTAAATAACTGTAATTTTTAATAAATGGGCATCACTTCTGTGTTTTGTTCAGTCCCCATTTTGTCATGTTGCCCCCATTAGGAGCAACAAGGGCGCCGTGGGAAACTCGGTCACGCCCATCCTACATAACAACCACTCCGAGAAGCCGCTCACGCCCAAGAGCTCCAATCAGAAGCCTTCCTTCAAGTGGGTGGCGTCCTTTGTCTCCGCGCAGGATAACGTGGGAGGAGGCCTCTGTGTCTGTGCTGGACCTCTGTGCCCTTAGCAATCTGTCTGTACCGTTTAAGGCCCACCCTGGATGGACTGAAGTCTTTCTGAAGTCTTCTTATCTTGTACTTGGTGTTTGCTTTAGCAGTTTAGTCATTCCCTTTTAGTCCCTTTTATGATAATAAAATCAGGCCCATGTTGTCGCAGCGGCTGCCCCTCCCCCAGCAGTCCCCTGTGATGTAATGTTGTCCCCCCCTCGCCTCCTTTGCGGCCAGCAACCTCATCAAAGCCACGGCAAGCGACGAGGCCCCCCCAGAGGGTGGGTCTCTCACCAAGTCCCAGAAGAACTTCTCCTCCTTGCCGTGCTCCAACGCGCCATGCGGCAGCCCCTCCCAGTCTCGACGCCGTGAGGTCACTGAGGAAGAGGCTGAGAGGTGAGGCAAAGCATTGTGGGTATTCCCCTGTGGGCGCCCTGCGTTGTGCTCAGCTCTTCTTTTTGCCTCTTCGGGGTAATTCCAGCTAGACGCATCCTGCGCTCGCAGAAACGTCCGTTTGAAAGTAACGACACAGATGTGGGATTTTGCTGAGTGTGGTGGGGGGGGCAGGGCAGGCTGACTCCTCTACCACACCCCCCCTGCACACGCCGGCATCCCCGGGGCCGAGGACGTGCAGCACGATGGCCCACATACCCCCGTGCCCCCTGTCTGCATGTCCCGCACAAGCACGCTGGCATTCCGCCTGGAGCATCCACCGTGAAGGGCTCCACGCTCACCGTCCCCCTCAGTGCTTTTGGAAGATGGATGGGCTGTTTTGTTTTTATCTACTAGCTTTAGCATTTGGTCCAAAGTGTGAGTCAGGTTCCTCCAGCTGTGCGCGGTCTGTATTACTCCCGTATTCTGGACGCGGGCCCCAGCAGTGTCCCTGTTTGTGTCTGTGTGTCTGCAGGTTCATCCAGCAGGTGAACCACGCTGCCCTAACCATACAGCGCTGGTTCCGGCGGCACTCTCAGAGGCAACGGGCCGGCGAAGCCGCTCTCCGACGTCTGCTGGCCGCCAAGAAGCGGGTAGGCGAGGCCCGGCCACTAGGGGGTGCTAGAGAGGGCTGGTGTTTTCCCGCTTCCCCTATCCCCTGACGCTACCTCCTCACCTCTATCATTTGCTTCCACAAAGGAGCGGGAGCAGAAAGTGGAGGAAGGTCGAAAGACCCCGGAGGTGCAGAAGAAGAAAGACGAGGACAGGAAGCGGATCCGTGAGGAGAAGGCACGGCTGGCCCGGGCTGCCGCCATACAGGTACTGTGTGCTTAGGGAGTCGTATACCTCAAAACTAAATCAAACATGTTGGCATGATCTACAGTACCTGTAGCATATCTAAAGCGACTACGCCTTGATCGGCCTCTGTCACACCACAGCACTAGAGGGCACAGAATGTCCTCGATGCGACAGCCCCACATACAGAGCAAAAATAAACATGCAATTTCTGCCTCTGAAATACAGGTTGTCTGCACATCATTAAAATCACCTGTCATGTTGTGGATCAGCTCAGCGAGTCTTCCTAGTGCAGCGCACTAGTGACACGTGAGGCCATGTGTTTTGTGTCGAATCGTGGCCAGTGGCTGGGATCAGAACAAACGAAAAAGTTTGCTTTGGGGTCCCCACACAGGCAGTGTGCCGAAACGGTGATCACCGCTCAAGTGACGTCCATGCGACCTGCGGGGTTTGGGCCGTCTGCCTGGCTTTCGTCCTCCGTGTGCCCTGATGATCAGATCATGTTCCCCCTAATCTGAAGCTGTCTCTTTACTCATTTCAGCTTTATGCTTTCAGCTGGCACAGTCGGACAGCTGACGATGTCGCTGTCTGTTATTTGTGGAGTTCTGCTGTCTCATACGGTCACTCTGGCTCAATGTCTGCATTGCATTTCATTGCTGAGTGTTCCTCTGCAGTTGCTCTCACAGAAGCTTTCATCAGCGTGAAAGGAGATAGAGGAGAAATTTCACAAGTCCTTGTCTGCCCCCTGCCGGCACATGCAGGAACTGCAGCAGAAGAAGGCCGACCGTGCTACAGAGGTCCAGAGGGTGGCGCAACAGGAATTGGAGGCCCTGAGGCAGGATGGCAAGGTGGGCCGCAAGAAGACTGCCAAGGTGTCTCCTAGCAACAAGAGCGCTGGACCACCCAGCAGCATCAAGGCTAAGAACACAGGTGAATGGAGGAGCCTTTGGGTGTGTCTGAGTCCCAAAGGTCAGGCCAAGTATAAAACTGGGATGTTCTTAGATAGACAACAGACTGTCCTGCTTGTTGGGCCTGGTTACTGATTACTGGTTGACGTTGTTAGTGTTTGAGCTCACTGATGTTCCTTCATTCATTCTATCTGACTTTGCACAGACACCAACATGAACGTGGCAGATCATCCGGCTGACACATCCAACCTGAGGGCGGGGTCTCCCACCGCCTCGCAGGGACGGGGCTCCCGCTGCTCCCAGGTAATCTGCTGATAAGCCCAGGGGGTGTCACTCCTGATTGCTGCTGCACCAGAACCATGGAACAGAGCTGCAAGGAAAACCTGCAGCCTTAACCAGAACATTACAGCCAAGTCCATCCTGAAATTCTTCCCTCAGGAACTTCTGCAAAGGACCGCTAGTTTGGAGGACCAGCAGCAGGTTGCACCGTCGAGTAGAACGCAGTCCAAGACCACACTGAATGACCTGCTGGACACCCTGAAGCTACTGGAGGAGGACCCAATGGAGCCCAAAAGCTCCAAGAAGGAGAAGTACGCCTGGATTGACCAGGTGAGTCGGCTCTCCATTTCAGCTTGTGTCATGTCAGTCCCCCTTTCCACTTCGATCTGTATGGTCTACGGTGTTTATGAGTTATCACATGTATACGGAGTGTCCTGAATGGACACTGGGGCACCAGATGATGGGTGAGGAGTTTACAGGGTGGCTTTCCTGGGGCCAGAGGGCTGTTCTCTGCTGTCGATGAGTTTTATGTGCTCTTCATGGTTCGAGATACACAAAGATGCATGGTAAGGCTCGCTTTATCTGTCTCCCTCGCCTAGGAGAGAGACCCCATCTCTCTGACAGCGGATAACCTGGAGCGCCATGGTCAGCTGAGCCAGGTGTCTGCCCTGCCAGATGGGGGTGCCCTGCTCTCTGAGGCCAAGCTCCAGAGCATCATGAACTTCCTGGATGAGATGGAGAAATCGGAGCAGGAGCGCCCTCGCTCTGTCACCTCGGGCTCCCACAGAGAGGTGAGACTGTGGGGGCAGAGGGGGGCACAGGTTACAAGGTCACAGTCCTCTTCCTTCTGGTTTCCTTTTACCTTCGCTTAGGCTACCATTTTGGCTCTTGGGGGACAGTAGGTAATACCCTAAGGCTAATCGTTTAAACCATTTTGAACGGATTTCTTGATTAACATTAATTAACGAGTTTTAAGATTATAACTTCAGACAAATATAAGTGTTCAATCAAACTGATATGGCAACAATTAGCGACAATTATTACTTGTGGATTGGCAGGAAATCCAGCAGCGCAGATTGTAAACTTCTGAGAAATGCATTGTGGGAAATATATTTCAAGCTTCAATTATCAAAGGGAAACTATGGGCAGTTTCACACCTCAGGAACTTCTTTCAGAAACCAGAACTTTTTTCTGGAACCAGGAACTTTTGTCGTGTTCACTCCGCAGGAACTTGGTCCAGTTGTAGCTCCTTGGAGGCAGTTCTGGAACCCGTTTTTCGTACGAACATGAACAACTGGGGAGTCACTGGGGAGTGATGGTTTTGCTTATGGTTTGACTACAAGCGCTGGCACTGGAGAGTCATGCAGAAGTGTGGGGAAAAGAGATAGAAATAGCAGAGCAAAAACAGCAGATGGAATCATTTTTTTAATGTATCAATGAAATACATTTTTTGCTTGTGCCTATATTTATACATTGGAAAATTTGATCGATAACCAATATGCTTATGTCTAATATTGTCAGTGCTGGCAGTGAAACCTGCTAGTGCTTATTTATGGGATAATCTTACATTGTTTTTTATTCTGTGGAAAACGAAAGATCGATCTGCTGGCCTGATTTAATAATGGATTATAAACATGTTGTGGGTCGTGTAAACATATTGTAAATAAAAGACAGTCTCCTTTTGATCGCGATTGATTCCCCCCAGTAATTAAAGTTTAACCTGCGAACTTTTTGCATCTCCCGTGGTCATTTAACATAAAGGTTTCAGTTCCTGTTGTTTGGTATGACAGTGGCCGGGAGCTATAAAAGTCCCTGGTGGAGATCCAGGAACTAAACCGGGACCTGGATGGATGGATGGATGGATGGGTGGGTGGATGGATGGGTGGGGAGCCGATTCCTGTGTGCGTGGGGAGCTGTGCGTGGGTGAGTCCAGCTGGGCCTGACCCTCTCGACTCCCCCAGGGGCTGCTGTCGGAGGAGGAGCTGGCCGCCGTGGAGCAGGCGTCTGCCACAGCTGCCGAGGTCACCAGCAACATGCTGAGGTTGAAGCTGGAGCTGGAGGAGAAGAAGCGCTCCGTCACATTGCTGCAGACCGCGCTGGTGCGTGCATGCGCGTGCACGTCTGTGGTGACGTGCTGATGCGAATAGCCATTGACCGCCGTTGACATGCAGTTCAGCGGGGGCGCCATGAGGCTTGCACGCAGCGCTGTGATGTCATCACGGGGTCCCCCGTGCCCGCCTGACGCCGTGCCTCCCCTCCAGGCCCAGCAGCGGGAGCTGACAACGCGCCACGTCAAGGAGACGGAGAAGGAGCTGAAGCGCAACTTCCAGCTGCAGAAGGAGCAGTACGAATCCACCATCCAGAGACACCTGGCCTTCATAGATCAGGCACGTTGCACCCCATCCCCCCCCCCCCCCGCCACTCCCCTCTCATTCCCTACAAATCTTATCCTGTATCGCCCTTGTAGGTTCAGGGCAGTACAGGTATCCATCGGCGTCCCGGTTTTGTCCTGGAAGTGAGGATATAAGTCAGTCTAGATATATCTCCATCATTGTAGGGGAGACGGATTCTGACCTGCCACCATACTGCATGTAAACCTTTACATTAAAAAGTATAAATAAAACCATTTCAGGATTTTACCCTCCTCCCCCCTCTGAGAAAAAAATCCGTAATTTTCATTTTGGTCCTGTCAAAAATACCTGGCAGCATAAACTGGAACCTCAGTGGTGAATATGCCTCCCCCCCCCAGCTGATTGATGATAAGAAGGCCCTAAACGAGCGCTGTGAGAGTGTGGTGGCTGAGCTCAAACAGGTGGACCAGAAGTACACTAAGAAGATCGCCCAGATGCAGGAGCAGCATGACCTGGTGAGCCTGCTGTTTCCATTGTGGCCACCAGAGGGCGGGCCACTTGGTTTGGTGCCAGCTCTGTGTTTTTTCCGGGTGGCATGTGGCTTTCTTTAACACGCCTTCCGGCACTCTCTGCTGTGCTCGCCTGTGTGGGCATCTGGAGTTAATGCTTCTCTTTCTTCCTCCCTCTCTTTTCTCTCTGATGTCTGGCTGCCTCTTTCTCTCTCCCTGCTGTAGGTGTGGCACATTCTGGGTCCGTTGTGTGAGGTAACACTTCCGTGTCAGCATAGCTTCCCTGCTTTTCCTCATCTCTCTCCTTCACCATCACTTTCTCTTATCTGCTTCGCCGGTCTCACCGGCGTGCACTTCCTGTAGTCATAGTCCCTACCCCAGTCTTTGGGGGGGTCGTATCCCATCCATGTTATAATTTGTGCATTTGTTAGAGATGGATATCTTGTCACAGGGCTGGGCGATACAGACCAGAAACCACATTTCCATGTTTTTAAGGAGAATAGTGCTACGTAATATGTGTCTCAGTATTTTCTATTTGCAGGGGTCAAATAAAGCAGTTATGCCATAGAAGTGTTTCACTGCGCTCCAGCAGACTGTTTCACTTCCGGTATTAGCCTTCAAAAAAATAAAACAAATATTGCAGATTGTGATAGTTTGATCAGTCAGGTAATTAAAAAAAAAATAAAAGAAATTGTTTCATTGTCCTTCCGCTCCCTAAGGCTTCCCCATGAGACCGAATGTTTTGACTGTAGCTCTGAATTGTGGGATTCTTTGCGATGTTATGACTGAAGCTCCCGCGTTGTTTACAGCCAGGATGGAACAGTATAGGTCTCTATTAAGAATCATTGCTCACTATTCTGCCGTCTAGGCATCAAAATACCGCATGTGTCAGTGTGATCGTAGGAATGATAACCCATTATGACTCAAGTATTGCTTAACTTTGACACCCCTAATCTTAACACACATTTAATATAAATGGCATTGTTTCATTCTATATTTTGTGTGAAAATGTAACGATAAACTGTACAAAGTAACTAATTATACAGCCCAGCCCTCTCCTGTCAAATGCAAAGTGGCAGCTATCGAGACTGTGATCCATAGAGCAGTCTGTCTGCATGCTCATGGGCTCCTCTGCATGCTCCTTCCTGAGGAAGGTCTAACCATCCTGCTCATGGGGTCAAAGGTCGGCCTGACACCACAGGTCTTGTCCACCCCCAGGTACTCAGGCGCTCAGGGTCTGAAGGCCTTTAATCGCTCACTACCCCCACCCCCAACAGGAGATCAAGAAACTGAAAGAGCTAATGGGCACCACAGAGAGGATTCGACGTGAGAAGTGGATCGACGAGAAGACCAAGAAGATCAAGGAGATCACAGTGAAAGGTGTGCGGGGCCCTGTCAGCTCCCTGTCTCCTCCGCGCCTCCCGTCGCCTTCATGTGTGACCGCTCTCAGGGACACGTCTCTCTGCAGTATTTCTTAGACTGCAAAAGCGTTTCTGGCTGAAACCGGCCCAGACAACAGAGGTACTGAGGATGGGGCACATCGTGTCTCCGCCGGGGACTTTCCCTGGATTCTTTGGCTGGCTGGCAGTTCCGAGCCGCTAACTCACCCAGCGTTCGGCTTCCTGTCTGCTTGCCTGTTTGTACAGCTGCCGGAGCGTGACTCTTACAGCCCCGCAAAGGGGGTGCTTTGGGGGGTGGGGGGTGCGCTTTCCAGCCAGAAACCTGATCCCCTGCTGACATCCTCTCGTGGCCCCCATGACTGACTCTCTGTGGCATCCATAGCTGCACTCTGGCTTGTCCTCTCTCTTCCCCGCGCCATGTTTTCGCCCCCCTGTCTTATTTCCCCCTGATTCCCTCACTTCTTCCCTGGCTTCATCTCCTCACCCACCAAGGTCTGGAGCCTGAGATCCAGAAGCTGCTCTCCAAGCAGAAGCAGGAGTTGTCCAGGCTGCGGGCGCTGCACCAGGCCGAGCTGCTGCAGGCTGATGAGCGCGCCGCCCAGCGCTACGTGCGGCAGAGCGAGGAGCTACGGGCGCAGTTGGAGAGGGAGCGGGACGAGGGCTGCCAGAGGGAGCGCGAGCTGGCCAAGCAGAGGTCTGTGTGTGGCTGTGTGTGTCTGTGTGGCTGCATGTACGCATACAGGAACAGGACACCTTTGCGCAGTCTTATACTCTCCCATAATAAATGACTTCCCCTGCAGAGTCTACTTTAGTTAGCGGAACCATGGGCAAAAAATTCCAGGCATGAGTCGGTTACTTATGCCTCGTTTCCACTAACGTGGTGCTGGGACCTGTGCCACACTTTTCCCCAATATGGAACTGGTTCCGCGCATTTCCACCACACAGAACTGGCCCTATGCCAGAAACAAACCGCTCCAGCACTGCACCACAAAAAAGATGGTCTCAGAATTTGGAACCACAGTGTCACTGAAAGTGGGATAGGATATCGCATCCAAACCTTCCACTGGAGATGGGCTGATCCACATTTTCTCCCTTCCAATCCGATTCCAATACACAACTGCTGATACTGATATAAAAGCTGTTTTTACTTTAATATTTTAATATAATAATATATGGTGTGTGTGTGTGTGTGTGTGTGTGTATGTATATATATATGTATATATATATATGTATGTATATATATATATATATAATGAACTTTATATATTTATATTTTTCAATTAAAGAAAATTGTATGCCAAAAAAATCTTTATTTAGCTACTAGAGACATACAAAACCTACTGTTCCACCTCATTTGTCATCTTGTTTTAAGCAATTTTGAGGCATTTGCATTTCAATTTGAATATCTTCCAAGCGAGTATACCCAAGTGAATGCTTAAAATGCCCCACAATTTTTCTCCCCCTAGTAACAGCGCCGCTTACACTTTGCTGCGATAGCAGCCACTTGTGTATCACAAGCTGTAACAAGTGTGCAAAACAGCCCAAGCTAGTGACTTGCAAACCATCCATTGCTTGCTTCATATTACCTGCGTTGTCTCACATAATTCCATGCACTTTATTTAATGGGATTTTTCACTAAAAGCTACTTCCACCTCTCAAAACGTTGCAGATTAAGGAGGTGACTGCAGATTGCTCGGCTACTAGTTGTTGTTAGAAGCGTGAAATACTCGCAGGCCATGACTTCCTTATCTGTTTTTACACTGCTCTTGCTGTAAATGGTATCCGCATAATGTCACATCAGGTGGAAGTTTTTGAGAGAGAACAAGTTTGGCATTCAGCTTGAATGCTACAAAAAAAAACATTGAAAATGGGAAATAGCTGCTGTGTGATTGATTGTACAAATAGATTTAACACGAAATAGTAGCTATCTTTTTAGAGACTGCCAAAACCTAAATAATTAAGTATTGGATGTGGATCAGTCATGCATGTTAGAAAAGTTTTGGATTCAATGTTGGTATTAATATCACACATCGTCCAGCCCTATAATATATTAGAGCCATTTTTCAAATTCAATACAAAATACTTGTAATGTCGTTCAGCACCAGTACCAGTTTTCACGCCAGTGGAGAACCAACACCTTGAAGTACCGAAAGTTCAGTACCTGGTCCAGTGGAAAAGCGCCCTTTAGTTGAGTTTTTTTTTTTAACAAACAACATACACAAGCAATATAGTTTCACATTTTTTAGATTTCCAGATTGTGCAAATGGAACTGCTGGATTATGGAATGTCCCCCACTGGCCCCCACTCAGAGCCTGTGCTGAACAATGGCCACATTTACACTGACGGTGTGTAGGACGCTGGCAAATCAGAACTGCTGAAAGATCGAGCCGATTGACGGGGGGGGGGCTGTTTATGGCCTCATAAAAACACCTTCCCTGGCCACCCATGGTGATTTCTGGGGGGGGGGGGGTGGTTAATCCCAACAGGACCTTTGCCACGGTTCCGGCCAAGCCCAGCCTTAGCATATCTCGATTATTGCAGTTATTTGACAGAGGCCACGTTTCACTGCGCCGGGGCCAGCACACTGGCTGTTTATCACTGTGTTCCTCATGGCCCAATAAGAATGCAGCCCCTTCAGCGGCTGGCAAAGGCCCTTTGTATTACGGGACTCACGCTGCCTGTCCGTGACCCGCCCCACCCATGCACACACTCCCCCTGCCAAGAACAGCCCTACCCTTATAGGGGTGTCCATCATGCTAACTTCCCGAGGTGATAATAGCATGGGGGGGTTGGCTTGCCACCGTCAGTTTCTTCTAAAATGGAAAAAGCTGATGAAGCGATTCTGTGCACTCCAGGTTCGAGAAGCAGTTGCAGGAGGAGGAACAGGCTCTCCAGCAGCAGAGGAGGCGGCTCTATAAGGAGGTGGCAGAGGAGAAAGAGAGACTGGCCCAGCTGGCAACCAGGTGATGGGGGGGGGGGGTACTCCCAGAGGTCAGGGGTCAGGTTATTCGGTTTCCGGACTTTGGCCCAGAGCTGAGAGACCCTGTTATTTTTAATACCTAATTTTTACGGCAGGGTGAAATAAGGGAGCAAGGATGGGGTTTCAAAACTTTGGAGGAGTGTCTGGGGGCCAGTGACGTGTGAATTATTTTTGAGGCTTGACAGCACGGGGAGGGTATATCCTTAATATAGCAGAGCCCCTCCCACCCCCCAGCCAGTCTAGCAAACTGCTCATCTCTCTATCGCCGCCCTTCAGGCAGCGCGCAGAACTGGACGACCTAAGGAGGCACCTGGAGGAAAACAGCAGCCTGGCCAGACAGGCCCTCCGCGAGGAGCTGGAGAGGCGGCATCAGGTGACTCCTGACTCCTCAGCTACCCTCCTTCCACAATGTGGCCCAAAGCTCAGGGCTCCGTCCTCCCCTCTAGAGTAAATAACATTAACAGACAGTCAGAGCACCACCCCCTTCCCCGTCCCAAGGTTCTATGAGTTTGTTTTCCTCCCTTAGTGTATCAGTCCCGTTAATTAAAAACATGTGTGGTAGCTAATTAAATGGGTGTGGGGAGGGTTACGGCTGTATAGCGACGTGGAGCTAAGCACGGCCTCGAGCGAGAGTCACACGGCCCAGTCGTGGGGTTAAGGGACGGAGACCCCAAACCAGGGCGGAGACCAGCCCGCGGAATGGCATCTGGTCTTATGCAGGCCCTTCACTGTGCGCGCGTGTGTGTGTGTGTGTGTGTGTGTGTGTGTGTTACCTCGCACCTGCAGGCGGAGCTGAAAGCCTTGAGGGAGCGGATGGAGATTGAGAAGCAGGCCTGGGAGGAGAACTACATGAAGAAGGAGGTGAGAGGAGGGATGGGGGGCTGTGTTTGGGCATGTGATGCTCGCCTGATCCTTAAAGCCTTTTATGGTTCCTGTTCAGTACTCTCACTCCTGCTTAAATACTGACACCGCGGTCGAGTCGACTGCCCGACTCCAAAGGACGATGGGATTCTTCCCCAGCACCGTCCGGTTGGCTCCACGGCGACCGCGCGGCCATGAGCCATTAGGTGTCACCTGTGCGCTCATTCCTGCCTGGGTGCCTTTTCAGGCCCCGGCGCAGCTTTGACAGTGACAGCAGCCTGGAGTGACCGTGACACCATTTCCCGACAGGAAACGTGGCTGCTGAGCCGTGAGCGGAAGCTGAAGGAGGAAGTGCTCAGGGGGAGGGATAAGGAGATCGAGCTGGCCATCCAGAGGCTGGAGGAGGAGACCAGCGAGGCCCGGGAGGAGTGCGAGAGGGTGGCAGAGAACCGGTGAGGCTGCAGCCGGGGCCTTCCGCTCGGTCTGCGTGGTGGAACCTGACCTCTGACCCCTGACCTCTGACCTCTTGGCCGGCAACAAGGGTGAAGCGGGTGCGGGATAAGTTTGAGGCTGAGTTGCGGGAGATGGAGCGTTCGGAGAGGACGGTGCAAGACCGGTGCCGGGAACTGAAGGCGAGGCAGGCTGAGATGGAGGCTGAGATCCTGCACCTGCAGGCGGTGCTGCGGCAAAAAGAGCAGGAGGTGCAGGACGTCTCCCAGGTAAACCGCACCCTGGCCGGTGGAACCGTCACAGTGACAGAACCTGAACACAGAGCGGCACCGAGCTGCGGGAGAACGCAAACTCGAGATGGCAGGATGGGTTGGGGCAGAACAGGAGATGGGTAGCAGAGAACAAATTTATGGGAAAGGGGTCCGGAAGTTAAGGTACGGGGCAGAGAGCGGCCAAATTGCATGGCTGCTGCAGGCAGGATGTCTGGGCTCAGCTTCTGGTCTGAGCTTGAGGCAAAGACTGGAGAAGCAGGAACGGCAACCGAGAGCCGTGCTGAGGATTATCTACACGCTGCGGCCACTGCTGTAAGGAGCCGTCACTCCGCACTTCTGCTCCAACCAGTTATCAACAACAGCAAGGCACTGACTCCATGATTTTTTTTATCTTCACACCATTATCTGTAATGGCCAGACACTGTAGAGCAGGCATGTCAAACTGCAGTCCTGGGGGGTCGGAGCCCTGTGTAGCTTAGTTCTTTCCCTGTTCCACTACAAATGATTCAGCTCAACAGCTGTGTGGTAATTAGCACAAGAAGTTGAATCAGGTGTGTTAAACGAGGGGAAACCCAAAAATGTGCAGGGCTCTGGCCCCTCAGGACTGGAGTCTGACACCTGTGTTGTAGAGTGTGGCGGCTGTTTCTGTGTGGGCCTGCACAATCACACATGGGAAACCGCTTAGATCGGGGGTCTTAGCCGCTGGAGTGGTGAGGCGAGCAGTAAGTGAAGCTCTTGACCCTGTCCATGTGCTTTATGTATTCAGGTGCAGGCACATGATTGGCTGTAGAGGAGCGGGCTGTTTTTGGTAACGAGCAGGCAGGGCTTTTGCATTAGGCACTGTGTGTTTGTTATACAAACATGTAGCTGCCGGGGTGGATGATAGAGTAACTCTCCACCTTAATAAGGTGATAAGGGGCAAATGGTGAAGGCAGAGACTGAAAGTCAACAGCAAAACACAGCCTGGAGCAGCTAATATCCGGGTGATGGAGCTGACTGCCTGGTTCACAGACCCATGGAGGTCAAAATCAGGCATTCTGTTATGCATTTCAAATTAAGTTGCTTTATTGTCATACTATCCATAAACCAGTATATGGTGGAATGAAATGACATACATATACATACATAAGGGGCTATATACATAAAACAAGGGGTTATATACATACATAATGGCCTATATACATAAAACAAGGGGCTATGTACATGCATAAGGGATTATGTACATGCATAAGGGGCTATATACATAACACAAAGGGTTATATACATAACGCAAGGGGTTATGTACATGTATAAGGGGCTATAGGCATAACGCAAGGGGTTATGTATGCATAAGGGGCTATAGGCACAACGCAAAGGGTTATGTACATGCATAACGGGCTATATACTTAACGCAAGGGGTTATGCACATGCATAATGGGCTATATACATGTATAAGGTACTATAGGCATAATACAAGGCTTTATATACATACATAAGGGGCTATATACATACAAAAAGCATATACCCAGTGCAATGTGTGTGTGTCAACAATAGGTACTGCAGCAGGATAGGTACCCCCCCTTTCAAGAGAACCAGAGTTGTTAATGAAGAAGTGAGAATCAGGGGCAGAGACATTACGGCGGTAATTACCGCAAGTTATTTGTTTCTCGGATGGGTGGTGCTCAGGGCTGGCGTGTCATGTGAACACCATGTGAAACCATGGACTGTTTAAAAAAAACAGTGTTTCTGTAACACATAAAGCAAAGATATGAGGGATCCTACAGATGCAGCGTAGACTATAAGGCAGCAACGCATTTCTAATTACAAGCAGAAGCTCCATCGTTCAGGTTTCTAGGGGATTTAGGAAAAACACGGATGGTTTATGGTTTGTGTAGCCACTTAAATTGCAATAAAACTATATGAGTTTTCTGAGTAGACATGTGAGAAACAATAAGAAATGTATCATTGGCAGCCCCTCCCCCCTTTGACCTCAAACAGGCATAAAGATGAACTACGAAAGGAGCAGATGTTTCACTTAAGAGTACAGAGAACAAAGAACAAAGACAGTTTATGGTTATGCGACAGTGTTAAATCCACGTTAGCATTACAGTCAGTCAGTGTACGTGACTGAATCATAAGCAGGAAGTGAAGAATAGTCTCCTGTGGTTTCCTCTATTTTATCCAAAGGAACATGCATTTAATAAAGCAGTATCAGACCTGGGGGCACCTGGGGGTGAAGGGCCTCGCCCCAAGGGCCCAATGGCGACATCACTCTGCCAACCCTGAGATTTTACTGACGACCATGAGCACAGTGCTGATCCACAGAGCCGCAAACTGCCCTAAGCAGGGACCCACAAATGTGATGTCTGACAGGCTGACAAGCCTTTGCACAGCACGCTGCACAGCATGGGCACGGTTACAGGTCACACAGCTTACAGTATGTCAGAAACTCTGTCTAAACAGCACATTCAGCTGTTGAATTTCAGTTCCTCGTTCCACTGTGTTTTGATAACGTCGTTTAATATATATAGACACCAAAGCACTTCATAATGGGTAAAATAAATCTATGCAATAAAATGCCTATTATATTAAACTGCAAATTCCAAAGACATAATATATCAAATGCACACTTCATCTGGCCCAAGGAAATTCAAATTCCGTTATTGTCCATTGTAGTGTTTCTTTCTTTTGCTAGAAATTGCTCTTAAAATGATCTAGAAAAACTCCAGTTCTGACCCAGATTTTATACGGACTTCCATATAGACTTTGATCCATCGGCATGGCTCTGCAGTAGCGATGGTGTTACACTCTGTTCACTGGGAATTTTCTATGGAGGCACCCAAGCTTAAAACATCAGCCTGTGTCTTATATGCCCGACAAGGGCGTTACTAAATGACCCAGAAATGTAGCAGAGGACCCATTAGACGTCGGCTCCTCTGCCCAGCTCACCCTATTTAGAGCATCACTCATACTGCATTCCATTTGAACATGGAAGTCAGAATTTCTGAGTTCCTACTCGGTAAATTCAACTGGAATGTCCCCTGAAGTCGGACTTCTGACTTGGAAAGAGGAGGAACCTCTGCAGCCCAGACCTCAGAATTCCAGAAGGCTGAGCCCTTCATCAGCAGACGTGAAAGCTGAAGTTATAAACTGCTTTTTAGCACTTATGTCTTATTTGTGTCTTAATAAATCCATTGTACAGACAGTTTTGTCCAACCTTTATCTGTTGATATGTTGCTACGGTGTTTTTATGGGCAAAATACCACGTAATGTGTAGTTATTTACTGGTATTGCTAAAAATAGCTAAAAATGAACCTGGCTAGAACTGGGCCTTGTTTCAGAAAGCAGGGTTTCCTGCTTAGCCAGATAACTTGTCGGATTTAAGGTAGTCTGGGCTAAATGTAAGTGAACGTAGACCCCATTTAAACTGGGAAACCTTAAATCCGACAGGTTATCTGGCTAAGCAAGATTTCCTGCTTTCTGAAACAGGTCCCTGGTATTACTAAATGGCTTTCTGACTTGCTGTACTCAGTGTACTGGAACACGGTTACCTTGGGTGTGACGTCATTCCCAGCTCTGAGTTAGAGCAGCTCAGCCAAGGCCAGTTGGGATCCATTGGTCTTCCATAAGGTATTAGTTACAGCACTAAATTTCTGAGGTGTGATAAATAGGGTTTCAAGGGCTTTAAACCATGTTTACAGTGTTTCTTCTTTGGATCTATGGATATATTGTATCCACACACATTAAGTATGTACATATGTGTTTTTGATTGGCTTTGTACAGTTAGGGTACAGCTCTTACTGCAGGATACACACACACACACACACACACACACACACACACACACGCTCACACACACTTATGAGTGTAATGAAGCCTGGGTCCCCTACCTGCTATGCCAGTGTCACCGTCCCCATTAACCCATAACCCTCTCCCCTGACCCTTAACCACACGTTCCACCACCAGGTGCGGGACAAGCTAGCGGAAGAGCGCCGCAGTCTGGCCGAAGTGATCCGACAAGACTTTGCAGAGCGGCTGGTACTCACCGAGGAGGATAACCGGCAGATGAAGATGGAGGTGTCGGAGATGCGGGCACGCCTTCGCTTGGAGGTGGAGAGGGTGGCCCGTGAGAAGGAGGAGGAGCTGACCGAGGTCCGTCAGCGGTGAGCTGCCGCTGTCCCTTACTGCCTGGCTGCTCTTTGGGCTTATGGTGCATTCGATTATCTCAGTGAAGTCGGAAATTCCGAAGGTGCGTGACATCACATCCAGCTAATCTCCCATTCGAGCTACACATCTCGGGACAAACCTGTCCGACTCCACAAACACGCTGCTGTGTGCTTTTGCTTCATAATATTTGGAGACAAAACAAACAAGGAACACTAATATGGAATCAGATTTGTGCCAAAATTTTCAAACAAAACTTTCCTAATATCAAACAAATATCATTCAATATGGATCCAAACAGACTTCCGCTACAATGCAGTCCCCGGTAAACCAGTCTATGGTTCTGTTGTGACAAATAATAATGA
>JAUMHC010000099.1:2979220-2991158 GCA_032359785.1 Heteromormyrus szaboi | reverse complement strand
GTCTGCTCTCTGTGTGGGTGGCCATGTCTGTGTGTGGAGGTGCGCCTGTTTAGAAGTCGTCTGTTGCCAGACTTAAGACCCATAAACCAGTTACCTGTCCTGAAAGATGGAACTGGGATAGTAGTCTCATCACTTTAGAGAGCTGTAAACCCCTTAATCTGTAACCCCTGGAAGATGATTCTAGTAAAAGGCACATTGAGTTCCTGTACCTTCTCCTTTGGATATAGTTTGAAATGTTCTGTAACTTGAATCGTCATGGACGTTTTATACTTTTGGTCCTGTTTTCTCAGCAGGAACACCACAGTTTCTCCCCAGAACACTGCAGTTTCGTGGAGTACAGCCAATCAGTGGTTGCGCTTTGCTTTCCTATTTCCGCGAGCGGAAGTAGGAGCGCATTGGCTGCCTGCGAGTCGCTGCGAGGCAGGACCTGCACCGCACCTCCATCCCCCTGGCACGATTCTCCGCGAGCTCCCACTCCGTCTGCGCGTCCTGCCCTGGGGGATTTCACAGCTCTCAAGTGTTGTTAACAAGGCCGCCCCCCCCCCCCCCCCCCCACCGCTGTTCAATATCTGCCAAAACACCGGCTGTGGTCACAGGAACGCATCGCTGTCAGTTGTCATATAATTTGGCATAATGTAAAGGATTTTATTTCAATCAAAGCTGTTATTTAATTTTTATATATATATAGCACTGGCTGAAAAAACACGGAGAGTCTCGTTGTCAATGTACAATGACAATAGAGATATATTCTATTCTGCTTTATATTCTCATCCACGGGGCCAGTCACTAGGGTATTTAATAAGGCGCTGTTACGCCGTTCCGCCGGTGCCGCGCATTCACAGACCCAAATCCCCTACAACAGGTTTTATTTGTTGCGTCTTTAACGATTTTTTGGGATATTTGCTCTGGGAATTTCTACGCCGCGTCTAAAAGCTATGTAATCAATCAGGATCGCGCTCCGTGCAGATCTTCTCATCCTCTGAGGAGGTCGCGGGCGTCTTTGGATGTGTGTGGCGATCAGCGGGGTCTTTGGCCGGTCTGCGCCCCTGACTGCTCCCGGTAAAACACGCCGCTGAGTAAACGAAGTACGGCGCTGCCGTCGGACGCTTGATGACCCTCCCCCGCATTGTAGACCCCCGGCAGACGCATCCACCCTCCTACTCACCCACACACCCTACCAGCTGCGCTTTGCGGAGAGTATAGACTGGGGGAGTGTGAGGTTTCATAGTAAGCGGGATCAGAGAGGAAGATGGCGCTGTCAGGACCGAACAGCTCCCTATTGCAGGCTGATCCTCGAAATTAATCACAGAAAATACATATAGGCGTGTTTGTAAATATATTCTAATGCCGGCAAACGTCCGCCTGTGTTTCGAATCTTACTTATTTTGCCATACAAATAGGTTTCTATTAATCGGACTGTCAGAGGAATGGGATACTGGTGCCATCCAAGGTTTGGTGCAGAGACCAGGGATGGTAATTAGAAGAGTGTAACGGCATTACACTGCCCGACACTCCCATTTAACACTGAAATCAAACGAAAGCAGCCTTTTAAATGCCGTCTGGGCTGATGCGAGACGAAAGTAACGACAACGTTTCTCCTAAATCTGAGGCATTTTCCGGGAAAACAGGAAACAGGCGCTGGGAGCCGCTGTGAAAAGATGGCACGTTTGAGTCGATCCACCTTTCGCTTTCACCCCTTAAATTAGCGTTTCGCGCCGCCTTTTTTTAACCCACCCTGCAAGATAATCGAAGAGGAGGATGTCCGCGATATTATTTGCCATGGCCGTGTCTTCGTCGTTTTTCAGCCCGGCTTTTGCCTTCAGCTCGCAGCTCGACTCAGGTGAGTCCGAATTAAAGAGCCGTAAAGCTGCCGGACAGCCGGCGCCGCGGCTCCGCTGCCAGACAGTTTTCTCCTTGGTGCCTCTTGGTGAATATAAACACTTGCCACCTGACAGCGATTCATTCGTTTTTATCCGGTGGTGAGATATTAATCTTAAGTGTTTTTTTAATCGAAATGCCTGTCGGTATCTGGGATTTAATGGAAAAGCAATAGAACCACAGTATATATCTGCAGCACGTTTGTTTTAAATGGTCGAAGTGTATTTGAGGATGCTATTTCTATTGTCTTCTAATACATTTTGTGCATCAGAAAGAGGGAAACAGGGTCTGGGTCTGAGCACCTGAACTCCTCTCTTGACGGATGCTACTGTGCCATTTGAAAATTAAAACCAACATGACCAGCATAAAACAAATACACGTTTTAATTGCATAATAAAAACAGAACAAGATGTATGGCTTAAGCTTTATGTTCTTTATCCATAATGAAAGTACCCATCTCTGCTTAGTACTCCTCATCACGTATATGGATGTCAAATCTGCATAGGTTTTTTTTTTTTTTGTGGGAGGGGGTAGGTGGGTAAGGCTTTCTGTCGATGGGGGAGGGGCACCGCTGAGAGGCGCACGAGGCTCCCCGCACCCTGCGCCGGCCAGGCGGGTTTCGTGGGACACAAATTTCACGCGCGAGGATGGAGGATGAAGGCAGATGCCAGCTAAATACCCCCTTACCCCCACCTCCCACTCACCAGAAAAACACAAGAAACGCAGTTAGAGGACGGTTACAAAAAGGCAGTCTATGCTGATGGAATACAAGAAGAAATTCGGTTTTGTGGAAATATAGCTGAAATCCGAATCTTCAGCGTATCTCATATATCGCCTTATATTACAGGCTTTTGGCAGAATGAGCGATGGTAAGACAGAACTGAAGATGCTGCGTTTCAAATATTGCATTAAGCTGCGTCTAAGGCACGGTCCTGCTGACTGCATTTAAAACTCCGTTATTATTATTATTATGCTTGAGCCAATGGGATTGATTTCTGCTTTTATGGTGGTTTTGTTCACTTACATAAATGCTAAGCAGCAAACCTCTTGGCCCCCAGAATGGTTACTATGGCGACCAGGAGGGCTGCAGCCCCATCACTCTCCGTTTTCTGGACCCCATATAGACTGATCATGTGTACCCTGGGGGAGTTATGCTGTAAAAGGCAGGAAAGGTCAGCTGAGTCCAAGGGTCCCTGAGTGATTGGGACCCTAAATAATTTGGAACATAATTGGATCGTCTGGGCTGTGGTTCTGGTATGATGGGCTTTCATGGGGCCCAAAATCTTTAACGGCACCTTTGCCCTCCAGTATTTAATTCATTCATTCATCGCCCTCAATAAACCAACCTTTGTATCTGAATTACACTGTTGTGTCCACAGTACCAAGCTCTCTCCTACCACACTGGCGGTGAGGATTTTTTGTGACTCCACCTCAGAATACGAAGTAGTTATTCCCCCTTTTTAATATCGCCAAAGTCATATGCAGTTTATGTCTGATCTGGTACTTTTCGCTGAGCAGTACGTGCTTCTTAAAGCAGGTCTGCATTTAACCGTTCGATCAACTATGATCTGCAGTGATCTGCAGTGCCCTGCTCAGGTGTGTATAAGCACATGCAGAGACTCACTCTGGCTCCGATTTCCAGTGTCAGTGTGCGACAGCAGTTTCTCCTTCCTTTTTTAACTGCAAGCCTGCTTGCAGAGCAGCGCCTCCAAACACTCCGCGGAATCACCGGCAGCTTCTCAATTCCAGCCCCTGCGTTTCAGTTGATGCACCCCTGCCCCCTCCCTCCACAGAACTGCCCCTCAGCTTGCTACCCTGGGGGGCTGGCCGAGGCAGCTGAGGATGTCGTTATTGCTTTTTGAAAGCCCCCCAGCTACATGCCATAACTGAACTTGTGACCCCCCCCCCTCCCCCCCACAAATCCTTCCTGATGAGGAACCTTGCGTGTTTCCACTTGTGCTGGTATCGTCCTGTGTCTCCCATCATCTCAATGCTGTTGGTGCCACTGAACATCCAGTTCATTTCCATGGTTCAGACCATGAGGTGGGGGGGGGGTGCATGCGACAAGATGCATTGTTTCTCCAGCTCCAGACAGGCCCACTTGAGAGGAATTTGGAATTTTATTCCTGACAGAAAGAATAAAAGAGAAATCTGTCGTATGTGTGAGCAGTGGGGTATTAAGAGTGAAGGTGGTGTGCAGGTCAGTCACAACTCACGTGTCATGTGATTTCCCAAAATTCCAGGTGGAGGTGTTGCTGGGCGACACTGAGATGTGGCTTTTGTCCGCTCTGCGGAATAAATGCGCATGTCGCTGAAGCGATGGACGCCGAGCACCCATGTCCTGTACGGTCTGCCCCCCCCCCCCCATGACACAGCGCTGACAGGATTGTGGTCAGTGCGTTAAACGCGGGGGCTTTGCTGACTCACGGGATGCGAAGGGAGTTTCATCCCAGCATGATTTTGCATCTTACCTTGTGTGACTCCATGTACTAAACATAAGGGATGGGAGGACGGATCAGGGACTTTTCTAGAAGGTGGGAGACGGTGTAATGAATGCAGCAGAGAGAGACTATAGCAAAGAGCAGTGAAGGGAAGGAGGAGATGAACAACATCCAGAATGGGCGTTGGGTCACAGACATGCTAGGAAAAGCTGGTTCTGGGCGTTTTCCTGAGGTGGTATGCGGCTTAGCGGGTTAGGATGCCTTGCCTGTAACTAGAATGTTGCTGGTTTGAATCCCATGGGTGGGGAGTGATTTCTCTGTTGGACCCTTAACCCCAGTTATCTGAGGGACGGTCTGACCTGCTTTCTCAGAATAGATGTATGTTGCTTTAGATTAAAGTATCTGCCAAGTAAATAAAATTAATTGTATTTATTTAGGACAAGAGTCGCCTGATTGCAGTTGACATTCTGAGTCCCTGATTTTCACACGTTTACAGTCACAGATTTTCACTCAAAGCCTTGTTTCATAACTTTGAGTCGTGTTTGGTTTGGCGGTGTAAGGAGAGCGATGCCGTTTGGCAGGCGGGGGGGGGCGATAAGGGTGATTTGGTGCGGCTTACAGGCGACACGCAGTGCGGGCTGGCTGTGTTATATGTGGAGTAGGGTCCTTCTGAACCGGGGGATATCGTCAAGGAGGCAGGGGGCTCTAACTGTGACTCTGGTTTGTAAGGGGGCATCAGAGGTGGGGTCTCTTTATCCTGTATCAGTGCGGCACCCTGATGTTTCTTTGGGTGTGATGCTTTTCAGGCTGTGTACCCAGTGACACCCCCTGCCCACAGTGTTGCTGATGTTCAGCACACCCCCAGAACTACCTCGGCTCCCTTTGGGAGCTGTCGTCTCGTGATTCTGCTCATCCCCGTCCAGCACTCGCTGTTCTACTCTCTGCTGTCCTCATGCCATCTGTCGCCACAGCAGCCTGTCGCCATTTTCGCATCGGCATTCGAAGATTTGCGAGGGATCGCAGCTCGACTCCGGCGTGAGTGCGAGGTGCCAGGTTGTGAGACGGTTACTCGAGACCTGAACATGAGCACCACGGATCCCGGAGAAGGCCGGTCAGGCCTGGAAATATATTTAGCATCACACACCACTTAAACGGGAGATACGGACATCGCTTGGGGTAGAATAAGTTGATAATGAAGTCGCAATATTCATGAACTTGAAGCCAAGTTCAGATTTGTGCTGTTGAATGAGGGCCATCTTCTCTGAGCCGTAATGGGCTTGTTATGCAATGTCGAACTGCTGGTGCAACACAAGAACATCAAAGCCCCCTTAGATGCTGGATAAGAGTCTGACAAAAGTCAATACGTTTTTCCTCCACTGTCTCCCTGGTGTGCGGGGGGGCGGGGGGGGGGGGTGTTGTTTTCGGAAGCCTCTTCGTCTTTGCTCTGGCCGAAACGGATTTGTCGATCTGTCGGGCTGCAGTGCCGAGCTCACGTCCTTCTGGAGCTCCCCACGTTGGCAGTGACAGTCGGGATCGAGCCCGACACTCTGCTGCCTTGAGACGTCACCTCAGATCTCCTCTTTTATCTTTGATACAGGAAGTGCGCTGTCATCCGGGCTGACAAACAGCTTAAGAGTTCCTCGCTGACGGTAAACATGGTTATTTCGGTACATGTGCCCCTCACTCACGCATCCACTGCCTCTGGGCCAGAATCATCGCTGCCCTGGTGCCTTGAGTCGTTTCCTCGAGAGGCTGCTGATTGGTTAATCTCTTCTCCCTGGCACCTCGAGAGGCTGTTGATTGGTTAATCTCTCCTCCCTGGCACCGCCTCTTTGGTACACATTTATTACATCACTTCATATTTATGTCCAGGTGATTCAGTGGCACTAACCAGATGCAGGTCTCGCTTCCCATCCCATCGCTGCGTTCCTCTGCTTGTGCCTGTCTCCCTCAGGTGACTTGACTGAATTTCACGACATCGGCTTGCCCCTAACTTTCTGGGAATGACGTCGACATGCATGGGAAACTTTGCAGGTTCAAATCCCTCAAAGGGAACTGGAGTAATACTCAATATAACAGCATGTAACCTAGATTACATTAGTAAATATTTAGTACATAGAGTTTTATTTATATCACTATGAGTGAAACCTTAAGCACAGTAAGCAATGAGCTACTAAATAAATCCTTGTGTTGTGTTTATGTGCTGATATTATGAAATGTATATCAGATGTCAGTTATTCTGGAATACAGTTCAATGTACTGCTGTCACTCTGATTGGTTACCTGAAAGTGCTGCTGTTTAATTGGAGGGCTGTGCTGCCCCTGGGCTTGGATTCAGCACCAAGGACAGATCTTGGGGGATGGCATAGCGAAGGACTTAACCTCAAATCGGAAGGAAAGACCAGAGATCAAGAAACCAGGTGGCCTTGAGATCTATTCCTAGGATGGCATGTCTTTGGACGTGGGACCAGGTACAATTAAGTAAAATCATTATAAACAGGTCCAAAAGTTTGGGTCAAAAATTGCGCTCCATGTAATGTATTTTTCATTAAACACTTTAAAGAGCCAAAAAAAATTATGGGATAAAGGGAACAGCTGCTCTTCTGCGTTTTGCAGATGCCTGGGGACAGCCAGTAGTTTTAAAAGTCTTCCTGAGCAAAAGAGGTTTTTCTTTGCTATATATAAATTCAGGAAATTTGACAGAGCCAGACATCCTGGTATTTACCTATGAAGAATCAGTATCGCATAAGTCACTGAGGTCTCATAACAGACTCTCTGCTAAATATGTCGGTTCAGGAATAACCAAGAACCTCCCTCCAGTCTGGACGTTACTGTGCGAAAGTGTCCACAAGCCACGGATCACTCTCTCATCCTTCCATCTGTTCCTTCATTTGGCAAATCGGATGGGGCTTGTAAAATCATTTTCGTGCCTCCCCTCAGTGGCTGCTGGTGTGTGCTGTTATTTTCGGAAAGAAGTCTCAACTTCCCCTTTTGAGGATTCATGAGGATCACACTCGTGGTTGGAAGTGAACCACGTGGCACGTGGACTGGACAGCGTGGATCGGCTGGCCTGCACTTTGGCCTGCGGAGCGCCCCTGCTCCATCACGCATTACGATGGCTTGTGGGCTCTCTGATTCGGAAGGATAAGGTTTTTTTTTTAATGATTACCATGCAGGGGGTGGGGGGGGGGGGGAGCAGACATGCATTTGAAAGTGAATGCTGTGTCTGTAGTGAGTAAACAACGTCCTGTTTTCTGACGCAAAACCATTTGTTTTACTGGCAGCTCTGACATGATCTCGGGTGGGAAGAAAACTGGAAGAAAAACAACCCCCCCTTGTGAGGGCAGCACCGGCCCTGTAACCCACAGCTAGTTTTTAACTTGCAAATGTTGCCCGCAGTTTCATTGTGGGGGGGGGGGGGGGGGGGGGGGGGGGGTGTGGGCTGCCACATTTACCCATTCGTCATTATTAGAAGGCAGTGGTTTGGACTTCCAGTGCCTTAGAATCTGTGACGTTGTCTTGGCCTCCATCCAGCATTGAGTGATGACCTTCTGCTGGAAATCGGATGTATTGAGTGAGTAGCCCTGGTACTGCGACCCTGAGTAAATTATAATGTAGGAAAGTAGTGGCTTTCAATAAATAGAGTCACTAAGCAGTTGCAACAAGCATAGAGGAATCGGCTAAGGATGGCAATGTCCTGTGGGTCACCCCTGGGGTCACCCCTGGTTGATGTTGCTTGGGACCCTAGTGAGGGCCACAGGGATAAGGGGAAGGTGGGGGTGGAAGATCTCGCAGTGCTGCTGTCGCCCCTCGCCAGTCAGGGCTGTTCACAGCAGGGGGCAGCAGAGAGCATTATGGATCCAGCTTGGCGTCTCTGTTTTCACCCGATTTACCGTCTATCTATAAGTACTGATATTTTCCCCACGTGCCTCTTGGTGGGGCATCATCATCATCATCATCATCATCATCGGCATCTAGCTCTTCATCCTCCCCTCCCTTGCTTCTCCACCAGAGATGAGCTCATGAAATATTTAATGCCCCCCCCCCCCCCCGAACCCACCCCATTCAACATCAGCTTATTAGTGATTCACGAGACGCACTTCGGGGATGGGGAGGCAGACTTCAGAAGCTGGAGCTGAACTTAGGAGAAGGACCGTGAAGGGAGACATGGAAAAGAGATACAAAAAGAAAAAGGGGAACAGAAAGGAAGGAAGAAACTGGAGAAACTCCAGAGATTTAATGTTAGGAATGCAGATGCCAGGTGGGGACATGTAATTATGTCATGGAGCACTGCTGTGATATTTTACAGAAGACTTTCATGTTCAAAATAAAGGCCAAAAAAGCATAAAGCATTGGACATTATGTCCTCCAGATAACTGCTCACTGTTCCAGGATCTATTCTCTGCATTTTTTAGTAATTTTTTTGGAGCGATAGAGATAGAAGGAGAGTAGAAAACAAGCCGCAGACTGCAGGGTGCGGAGGCGGGGGGGGCTGTGAGACAGGATCCTTCGTCTGGCACAGCGTCCTGCCGCTGGGTACATGCACGCACTGCGCCCCCCCCACCCGCCGGGGACAGAGGGTGCTTATGTAAACGCAGGGCCGCGTTAAGATTCCGCGCATGCATAGCATGCGCACGCCGCATTCGCATCCAAACTCTGTCGGCTTTGCCCAAATTAGTATGGCAAGACAAGCCTCCCGGTTTCCATGACGACCCCTTCTTGATATGTTCAGCGGGAGCGTTCATTGAAAAAATGGACTCAGAATTTGTCAGATAGGGACCAGGTGATGGACTCATACAGGATTCATGCAGGATCATTTAACGGCACACCCGGGGAACTGGCACTCAGCAGATGGTGAACATAATGTCCCCCCCCGTCATGCGTGTCCCCGTACCAACAAAAATAAGACCCTGCACAATTTGCGAACCTCCCATCCTGCAGGGGGTGCTGTCTGTGAGTCATGTTTGCTTCACTCTGGCTGGGCTGTGACACCTGGCTCCAACATAGTTGAGGATTCTGCACTGCATGGCCCCAAATAAATTCCCCAAAGCATCCAGGGCTTGTGGACTGGGAAGATGAGCAGTTAGTGTCTATTATTGTCAAATGGGATCCCATCCACACCCAGACACTTTCCCACTGGACCTGTCGGATCACGACCTTGTCCAAGGCAGCACTCAACACTCGTGCTTGACTTAATCAAATCTAACCCAAGGGCAGGATGGCGCCGCGAGTCCGGGGTTTCCTACAGTCGACAGGTAATTTGTTTTTCTTCGGTGACGGTTATGTAATGCATACAGCATCGCATCCCCTGAGGCCCCATTCCCACTGCGCGCCAGAGAAGGTCAGGAAGTCTGGGAAGCGGGATTCTGAGGCACTGCTGCAGCTGAAAAAGGGCAGCGTGGATGTGGAGAGGTGGCAAGGGAGGGGGCAGGAAGGGGATGCCGCTTAGAGATTATGCTGATACCAGCACTGGCGTTTTTAGCCTGGGTGGGTCTGTGTCCCATTCAGTGCTGACTTAAGTGATGCAGGTGGAATGTTCAAGTAGAATATACAGTTAGAAATTCCAGTGGAATGTTGCATTATATCATCTAAATGAAATATCCACATGGAATATTCAGTTGGAAAATCTGCAGGTAAAATATTTTGTTAGAACTTCCAGGTGGGGTACATGGATAAAGTGTGCAGTCAGTGCATCCATCCAAAATGCAGGGTGAACGTCCAGGTGATTCATCCCAACTCACGGTGACAGAAGGCCTTGCTCAGCAATGCATCAATGGGATGCGTCATGTAGCGGCAATGATGGGAACTGGATTGGCGCTGGTTTCCAGTGGCAGTCCTGCCAGCCCCTATTGGGAAATGTGTTGCTCACAGAAGCATAACTGGGTCTCATCTTGTAGATTATGGCATTTAATGTAATTTGCAAATAACGTGCACATTGTACCGTGCAGGCAGGAATACCCCAGCAAAAGACGGAGCTGGATTGGCACAAAAAAGAGGATGTTCGGCATTTGGAATGTTTCACTTCCAAATGATGCTGACATAAAAACCATAAAAACAGTCAGCCATTTATAAGTTTAGTACACACTTTTGTCCAAAGCGCAGTAGAAGTGAGAGGCTTCAGGTCTGAGTGCAGGTGCCAGCCAGCGTCCAGGGCCCCTAGAGCAGCGGAGATTAAGGGCCCCGCTCAAGGACCCAGCGCTGATGGAATTACTTTGCCGGCCATGGGATTCAAACCCACAACCTTCTGGATGCAGGCACAGATCCCATTAGAGTTTCCGTCTACCATTAACCACCACAACAGCTAGCAAAAGCCTAGAAACGCTGGAGCCGGCCTGTGCCGTGGACCATGTGTCTGCAGAGTGCTCCGTCGCACGTTCCTGTGTCCAGCCGCCCAGTGTGATGTTTAGGATGTGAGGTAGGGGGCAGCAGACGCACCTCCTCCGCGTCGCCTGAGGGCAGGTTGTGTGATTGTGGCTCCTGCTGGGACATTTTCCCACGTTCAGCGAGGACGCGTGTCATCTGTCATGACCTAATTGGATCACGCAGATCCCTGTCAGTCTGACCAGGCAGAGGTCCGAGAGACGGGAGCCTTTGTGTGTCGGGCTTGCAGCAGCTCTGGAATCTCAGAAATGTGAATCGCCACGCCGGGCGGGGGCGATGCGGCGGCGATGCGGCGGAGCCGAAGGTGGAGGGTTCAGGACTGTCGTCTCTGCCAGCTGAGATGCCTGAAGCAGCATGAAGCAGGTGCTTCACCGGTGAGAAGGGCCTCCTTCACTTTGCCGACCACATTCAGCTTCAGTCACGCTGGCGGCAGGAGCGTCTGCGGAAGAGAACGTGTTACTTACTTTACATTTACCTATTAAGTGGGAGCTTTTATGCAAAACCAGAAGTGGAAAGTTCAGGCCCAGAAAGTACAAATCCAGACCAAGATTTTGTTTCAACCTGCCAAATGAGTATAAAGAGTTACATTCACAGAGTATTCAACCGGTTGGTTGAAACTAAATCTGGGTCTGGATTTGTACTTTCTGGACCTGGATCTCGGTGGCTGGGTGCGCTGTGTGTGCTTTTACGAGGCCACCACACTGCGGCATGGCAGGACCCCATGTCCCCAGTGTTCTGAGACCCTCACCACAGAGTGCCGCCCTGTGCACTGGCCTCCAGTGTGTCATTTAAATTTAACTTTATGACAATTTATTTAGGTTTACTTTGATCTTTGATCACCTGCTCTCAGGAGGACCTTGGCTTTGCCAGGCTGGCGAGGTCACTGGTCCAGTGAGATCTGTTTCCGTGGCAATGTGGCTGCTTCCTTTCAGTGTTCATACCGTGGTGGGTGTCGGTAATCTGGCACCCTGAGGGTGGTGGGTGGGGCCACTCCGCCGTGCCTAACCCTGGTGAGGGAAGCAGTGGGTGCGTTGGGAAGGTGACTTTGGGTGAGTGAACAGGGCCGTGGCTGGCTGACCGAGGGTGGAGCGCCCCCTGGAGGCGGACTCCTCTCACTCCTGCTCATCTCCTGCTCCCTCTCTCAGCTCCCACCATCGGGGGGTAGCCCGTCATCGGCAGCCAACTCGTCCCGCGCCACGGGGGTGAAGTGAGCCACTTATTTTTCTACTTTGGGGGGGG
>JAUMHC010000099.1:2967875-2979210 GCA_032359785.1 Heteromormyrus szaboi | reverse complement strand
CATCTCTCCTGCAATTTCACTGAATTTCCCCTCGTTTTATTTTTATATAGTGCCATTTCTGGCACACGCGCTCCCCAATGCTGGACGCAAAACGGAAAATGGGGCAATTAAAGTCAGTATCAGCATATATCAGCAGCTGCGCTGGGTGGCGCTTACCGTTACGAAGGCTGTCAGCGAGAGTTAACACAGCGTCGCATGCTGGCTGCGTGATGCGCATTTCAGCATTTATGATGGTGCAGTGACGCTGCCATGGATGTTAATGGTAATTAAAGGTGTGGGATCAGTCAGGAGGGGAGTCATTGTGAGCGTAACCGTGTGTGTGTGTGTGTGTGTGTGTGTGTGTGTGTGTCTGTGTTCATGCAGGCACGTGTGACTCTGTGAATGTTCATGCATTAACCTCGTGTCCCAGCCTTGCAACGGCTCCAACGCTGCCACGCAGAGACCCTACTGAGCATGCCCAGAAGATCATCACCCCCCCCACGCCACACCTCAGCTCTGGCCCTGCAGCGCACATGCCATCTGCTGGACTCTTCAAACTTAAAAAGCTTTATTGACATTGAATTACAGGGACAGAGCACAATTAATGTTTGTCAGCTAGTAACCCCAGTGGTGGGAGCAGAGTGCACGAGGGGGGAGGAGTTATGACACGTTTGATGTGAGAAGTAGTGACTCACTCTCCCAGTCTGGGAGTCTCCTGCCGCCATTTTCCGTTTTTTGCGTATTTGGTTTCTCTGTGACTCACTGGCATTGATCACAGCACGATGCTGGGAGAGACGCACTCTCTCTGTCACCGAGTGTGTGATCTGCTGGCTGTAGTGATTCCGGGGGTGGGGGGGCCCCGAACGTGCCTCCAGGCCAGTCCTTGTTGATCAGCCCCGGGTTCGACCAGCAAAGGGGTCTTTCCCTGCAGATGCAGCTGATGAAGCAGAGAGGAGGTATCAGCAGTTAGTGTGGATTAGTGCATGATAGTGGATGTATAGAAATGGGGGAGATACCAACCAAATGGCAGGTCTGGTAATAATGAAGCAAACATCTCTCTCTCTCTCTCTCTCTCTCCCTCTCTCACTCCCTCTCTCTCTCTCTTTCTCTCTCCTTATCATGCCTTTTCTCTCTTTGCCCCTTCGCTTGTCACATGCCAGCTGAACAGTGATACCCATCATCCACACCCCCGTGATTAATTTGTGTGGGGGGATACGGTTGTTCCGGTATAACACTGCCAACACAGCCACTCACTTGCATCCCTGAGATTGCACACCTGGCCTTCAGCCAACCGGGGTGGCGGGTGGGATCGGAAGCTTCCTCCAACCAAAATGTGTGCCCTGGCACATGCCTTAATCTTTGGCCAATCAGGACACATGCCTTAATCTTTGGCCAATCAGGTTTGGGTACAGGTTTGGAAGAAGCAGCTTTGGCCCCTGCCTGTCCTTCTCTGTCCCCCCCGCCCCGGCTTTACACCTCAGTGACTCATTAAGGTGAAGCAATCAGGGTGGAAATGTGAAGGGCACAGGGGGTCTATCAACCCCCCCTCCCCCCATTTGGACAGGACTTTCATGATGACTCATCTTAAGTGCTGTACTTTAATTTTTATTCATTAAAATAAGTATGAGGCACTGCTGCAATAGACCCCCCCCCCCCATCCGTTAGCCGTGACAGCGAAATTAATGTGTTTTTAAAAAGCCCAGATTCGTGACACGTGTGGTGCGCTGGCTCAGCAAGTGGCAAAGCACTGGGGGTTTGAGTCCTGCCTCCGTCCTGGTTGTGGGCGGAGCTTGCAGGCCCCCCACATTGGCTGGGTTTCCTCCCACACCGTGTGTATGTATGGGCCCCGTGACACACAGCCATCCTGTCCAGGGTGCTGGCTGGCGATTGCAGCTCTTAGCTACCAGACGCTGTGCTGGACATACTGCTCACTGTCTTGAAGGTGGATGAAGAGCAGCGTCCAGACAGAGCGGCCAGCCTCGGCCGTCATCAGAATATCACCTCCTGTCCCAAGCGCTACGCCTCGTACTCTCTCAGGCTGGCTAGCCTACCATGCTAGCCAAGGCTATTAATAAACAGATACATTAAAAGTAAATAGAAAGCTATTTAATTCATTGATTAATCCATTAACAGGGTCGCTAGCTGCAGTGAGGTTGTCAATTCGAGACGAGTCTGCACACGTATATACATGTATGTAAGAGTTTTATTGCCTTGTAAATAGTCTGCAGGGTTTGCAGGCTACCTCACCGCTTTTGATGTAGCTAATTTTAGGTTTATAATGGAATAATATCGATCTGCTGTGAAAGTCAGAAAGCGTGAGTGTCACACTCGAGCTGGCAGCCCTACATTCATCCAAAAATAGTGTTTCTCTTTGTATCGTCCAGACTCCAACCACTGGAGCAGTAGAGCAGTGTTTCGCAGTCCGGTCCCCGGGGGCCCGCAGACAGTCCACATTTTTGCTCCCTCCCAGTTCCCTACTCTCCATTCCAGGAGGAGGATCTGAAAAAGGACCTGGAGGCTTTGCTCCTTCCTGTTGACCTAGACCTACAGTACCCATCAAAGTCGCAGCAGGAATTCCCGGTAAACATGTATCAATATTAGCATTAAATGTGAACAGCCCCTGGGGGGGCAGCTTAGTGGTGCAGTGATCAGCACTCATACCTCTGGCCCCAGGTTTGAGTCTCTGCCGTGGCTCCATGTGTGGAGTCTGCATGTTTTCCCCGTGCTCTTGGGGGGGGGGGGGGGGGTTTCCTCTGGGTACTCTTCCCCCCCCCCAACATGCTGAGGTTAATTGGAGTTGCCAAATTGCCCATAGGTGTGCATGTATGATTGAAAGGCGTGTGAGAATTTAGTGACCAGTGGTCATTGTTGACACAACACAGCACAACAACAACGAAATGTGTCCTCTGTATATAACCCATGTGTGACATTGTGACATAGCAGGGGGCAGCTAATTCAGCGCCCGGGGAGCAGTGCTTGGAGGCGGTACCTTGCTCAGGGTACCTCAGTGGTGCCTTGCTGGTCGGGGATTCGAACCAGCAGTCTTTCAATTACAAATGTGCTTCCCTAACCATTAAGCCACTGCCCACTGTGGGGTGGGCAGACTGTGCCCTGTGATGGGCTGGCGCCCCATCCTGGGTTGTTCCCTGCCTCTGGACAGGCTGCAGTCCCCCTGTGACCCTGCAGAATCTGGATGGATCTAATCAGGGCCTGTTTATATGTGAAAGCCCTTGCATCACTGAGGCTTCCAGCTGTTTTTTGCATGTCGTTCATTTTCATAGAACTGCTTAGAGCAGGGCTATACAAATCACGGTCCTCAAGGGTGAGAACTGCCGATTTTCCAGGCATCCTTTACCTGTCAGTCAGGTGTGAAGTCAAAGTGGCCAATCAGAACCAGTAATTATTAAACTAACTACCTGGGAGAACTGAAAACACAGCCTGGATTTGGGATTGAAGGCCAGATTTGAAGAGCCCTGGTAGGTAGGTAGGTAGACGAGAGCTGTCCTCGTACTGCCTGTTAAACGCTGTCCAGGTAGCGACCTTCCGGATAAGCCTGTCTTTCCTGTGTCTCTCAGAATTTTCTTGCAATATTTGCTGATTTTCTTCAGTGATACTGAGCGGGTGTGACTGAGATATCTAGCCAGAAAAGGGCTTTCTCCTGCCAGCTGAACCCCCCATGCCCCCCCCCCCCCCCAAGGCGTGTTTGCCTCCTGTTGACTCTGATCTAGTTTGTCCTGCCCCTGACCAGCTCTCCTTTGTACAAATTTGTGGGATCCAATCTGTGTGTGTGTGTGTGTGTGTGGAGGGGGGGCTCAGTGGCCAGCAGAGTGACCAGCTGTCAGCAGATCAATGGAGGTGGGATTGGGGGGGGGGGGGGAATCGGGGGGACAAGAAGCAGCACTAACTTAGGGCCGAAAGAGAACTGGACACAATGGGAAGTCCGGTCCATTCAGTCTGTTTCCATGACAACTGCTGCAAGGTTACCACAGCTACCTCTGCGCTCGGATGCCACAGACCACACCAAAGCACGCTTGCAGCATATGTTACATATGTTATTATTGCGTTACATTTATTAACGCAAGTCACCATCTTAGGAGTGACCTTAGGAGTGAGGTGGTGCTGGGCATCCGCCCACAAGTCCTGGAAGCCATTTATTTCAGAGACGTAAGATGCTTTAATGCTGCAGTGGGCGACGTAAAAGCATCACTCTGCTCTTCAGTCTTGTCAAAGAAGATAATAAGCAATCATGTAAATGTCTTCAGGCTCTGGAAAGCAGGAGACCTGGCATATCAGCCTCTCGTGCCCCCGCTACGTGCCTGTTGAGGGATTCTGACGAGCCCCAGAAGATGCGCTTTACCCCTGCTTGTCTCGGTAACTAAGCCCTCGAAGGGGATGGCAGATCTGTGTGGCACGGGAGGGCAGGTCCCAGGAGGTGCTTCCAGGAAGACGCCTGGCACGATTCTCCAGATGCCCAGAGTCCTGGCTGGCAGCCGCCTGCCGCCTGGCACGGTGCCTTCTGGAGGTTTCTGGATGTGTCTCCATCACTCACACCAGAGCCAGATCGCATGTTACGCCTCATATCAGCAGAATCATTCTTATTGTGTCTTTACTTCTACTTTATCCAAAGCACCATTAGTCTCACCATTCCGACATCTCGCAGGTTCCTACCGGATGGATCGGCATTGAGGTTCTCCAGCTCACGGCCGCGTCCCAGACTGCCGCACTTTATGCTCCGTTTTCTACATCCTGTCCTGTTTCTCACATTCACCTCCTTCCCTGTAACCTTTCCCCTTCGTTCTGCTGTCATTCATCCACTGTCTTTAAAGATGTCTATCTTTCAGTGCCAAAAGGGGGCAGTGTGGTTGAGAACTGCACTTGTGACCAGAAGGCCCATCACTGCTGTTGTCCCCCTGAACCACTTTAGCGAAATATTTGGCTGGATAAGTAAATCTGACGCAGTATTTGCTTAAGATAACACACATTTGAGGGCATTCTATTGCTCCTTCTTCAGCCCACTGTGTCATTTCACCTTTATCCGTCATTCTGTCTCCCTCTCCCTTGGTGACCCATGACCTCTAACACCCCTCACTCATGCTGAAAGATCAGACCCCACTGAATTATGGGAATACAGAAGCGATGGCTGTGATGACTGATGGGGGCCATACCGCCATTCATTGAATGCCCCATCTTTGGTGGTTTCAGGGTTGCGGATTGACAAACCAGCTATTAATAAAATCAGCTCCATGTTTCAGCGCGGGACACATGATGAATCATGACCGTGAATGATGTTAGTTAAGTCGTTACACGGGTACCAACACCGTGCAGATATTTACATTAACACCCAAAACACAATACAGACGTCAGCCCTGAAAAACTATCCTTTCTGAGAGACACTGACATTTAAAGATAACAAGTAACAATTATTTTTAGAAGGTTTAAATTTGCTAGGAGATCAAACTCATGGTTGCCTGGAGATTCTGAAGTTTCCTGCGGGTGGCGCTTTGAAAAGAACGCAGGAGATGCCATTGAGAGGCATAACTTGCTTGGAAGGACATTTCATGGGCTCCTGCTCTTCTCAGTTAATTGCCTTGTTTTTTTTCTTTGCTCCGATTGGCCTGATTGCTATTCCTCTATCTGCCCACAGATGGCACCCCACCAGGCGAGCTCTCCTGGTCCTCCTCCCTGGCAGTGGTGGCAGTTTCTTTCTCCGGCCTCTTCACCTTTGTCTTTCTCATGCTGGCCTGCCTGTGCTGCAAGAAAGAGGACATTGGCTTCAAGGTGGGTCCTCTCCTCCTTTGCCAGTGGCCACACCATTGTTCGACTGTCATTCCTTCCAGCAGATGGCGTAACATTAGGCATCAGTGTCACTGTAACTGGCCGGGGTTGATCCTTCTCCATCCAGTTGTGCTTGCACTGCAATTGTGTGGCACTCACTGCCAGGGTCTTCATTACAAAGTGTGTGAAACTGCAACCGTATTCCTTTGAATAAGGGAATCTGATAAGCTACAATGAGAAATATTGAGACAGACCAAAATTATTATTATTATTATTATGGTACCACATAATAATAACACAAACATCTTTTTTTCTAAATAGGCATGCGTCAGTGTATCTAGCAGAATTGAAATGTGGCGTGTGGCAGGCCTTCAGTGCAGTGACACCTCCGCCTTTCTCGGCCCTCCCGACCTCTCTGGCCTGAGCTCAGGCCTGTAGCAGCCGTCCAATCAGCAGGCTCTCCTACCTTAACAGGGCTGCTCATCGCAGGGGGAGCCTTTACATGATGTCTTTGCTAAACTAAGCACCTGGTCAAGGAGCTGGTGGACAAAAGGTTACGAATATGCCCCCTAGAGGAGGAACCGCGCCAATAAAATGGATTCCAGAAATAAAATATATGTCCATATATGAATTTCAGTGCTCACAGAAAGTCTTTATAAATTCATTAAAACTATCACACATTTATTGGTTTTATAATAAAAATCAGTACTTCATGTTTACAAAAAATATTTTAAATCTATTGCGATAGAAACGACCAATAGTTTTAAGTAAAACATTAATTTCTATTAGTAATAAACTGAAACCCAAATTATAGTTCTAAAAGAACTGCTCTGAGTTAAAAAGTTCATTGTCAAGCGGTCTCATTGTGGGATTTTTAATTAGTAACACCTCTGCAAAAACATAAAACACCGAGCATGTGTGTTTAGGGTCACTTTGGGAGCCAGTGGCTGCAATTGCAATTAATAGCAAAATGGTAACTGAATGAGTCAGTCAAAAAAAAATTATGACACTAAATAAAAGAAAATGTCTGTGCGGAAGATGTGCAGATACGCTAAACATCGCTTGTCAATGGGCTTTTGTTGTGAAATCAATAAATTTGCAGCATTGTTACAGAATACAGAGCTGTATATGCTTCGTTTATTGTATTTGGTTCTAAATAATTTTAGTAATAAGTAAACACACGTAGAAAAACGGATATGTTAAGAGAACTTCCCTCTGCAGTTAAGCTGATTTGTTATAAATGGATATGAAAATTAATTACTTTGCTTCTTTCAGATAGACAGAATTTCTTTTAATAAATAAAATTCTTATTGTTTAAAATGTATGTTTATGTAATGCTTTTGACCCGTACGCTAAAATGACTTTGCAATGGGAGCTGTGATATCCGCGAAGGACGGAAAGGATTCCGCTTTTCCCCAGAGTTTGAAACCGCCTTTCTGGAAGCACACACTGTCACGGTTGTTTAGATGTAATCGGTTGGTTTATTTACGATGGATGGAGCGACCTTTTGAGAAAGCGAGCCTCTTCTCTCTCAATCTCCCGTATTCTGCTCTTGTGTATGCAGTTCTTGTCGCCCATATCCTTGTTTTTCCATTTCTGACGAACCAAATGGGGACCGGGGTTGACAGCACATAATTTAAAAACCATTAAAAAGCGGGTCTTCTATAGTTGGAGTTCATTTAGTTTCATGCCAAGCGGTAGGAATCGATGTATAAGATTTTAAAGGTATTCTTCATTATCTGCAGTCTCGCTGTAAGAGGGGCGTTAACTGCTAAATAAATAAATGTGAATTAACTGTACATACATAAAAGTTTAATTAGAACTTGCTTTTCGGATCGACGCTCTTTTGCATCTTTTATTCGTCAATAAACGGCAGTAGTAACTTGTTTGGAACTATTACTACCAGTAAACATGTATTTTAACGCAAAATGTGCGCTGTTTCGTGTACAAAGGCTTATTTGGCGAACCTCTGTCTGCAAGGTACAGTGCGGTCTGGTCCGGTCGCCGTAAGCTATAGGCCTACTGCGATTTTTCTCATCCCCTTCGCTTCCCCAAAGTGCTCTTTATGTCGATAGGATTTATACAGTACATATATTCCAGTGACGTAATATCCATGTAAAATACTTTTGAAATGCTTCCAATATACAGGTATATGCAACTTGCTGATTTAATGAGCGCTTTTGTTAAATTCGTTCGCATGCCATATATTTTTCTTTTTTTTGTCTGCGTAAAAAGCCTTTATCGTTTCATGAGTCCATTATAACTTTCCTCTAGAGTAGTACCTTTTTATCTATTACATTGTGTTCCGTTGTTTAATTGTTTAATGGCGTGACTCCGTAGGGTGGAAATTAATTACCGGGTGCACCTGTTCTGGATGAAGGCTGGTGTGTGAGAGCGGGGCGGGGGTGGGCAGGCTGAGGATGCCGTGAGAGCGGGAGGGGGGGTGAGCAGGCTGAGGATGCCGCTTGTTTGTCTGCCGTGTTTCGCCGGTCCCTCGATGTTATTTATAAACTTCGCTAACGGAAGGCAGGTGCAGACCTCGTGCCTCTCTCCACCTCACTCTCTCAAACTGATGTATTTGCAGTATTTAAGAATCAAATTTATGTGTGTTTATAGACATGTGAATATGCACTTGTGTGTATTATATATACATGTATGGTTGCCTGGACATGTGTGACTGCTCCCCAGCCGCAGTCCGGACTACCAGCTGGGCTGTATCCGGGTAGCTCAGTCGGAGAATAACCACGGTGCCTCTGGGCCTGGGGGAGACTTATAAGTAGGCAAATAGAAGCAGGGGGCGGTTCCTGTCTCGATGGCCCCTTTGGCAACCAGATGGTGGCTCTATGAGAGCCACCTCAGCGGAGGAAGAGGAGGGTGAGACGATGTGTGCACCCTGGGTGATGCGGCACATCTCACTCTCTGTGCCGGCCCCTCTGCTCCTGAGCCATGGAGAGCTGAGAGGAGAATGAGAGGATGTGTGATGTCATCAGTCTGGAATGTGAGAAACAATCCCTCACAATTCTCCTCATCTCCTCGTCAGTACTGCTGTGTATTTTTCTGGCCCTCCCCCATCTCTCTCTCCTCGTCAGTACTGCTGTGCATTTTTCTGGCCCTCCCCCATCTCTCTCTCTCCTCGTCAGTACTTTTGTGTATTTTTCTGGCCCTCCCCCATCTCTCTCTCTCCTTGTCAGTACTGCCGTGCATTTTTCTGGCCCTCCCCCATCTCTTTCCTCATCTGGTCATTTAGACCTAAGAACTAAGCCTCATAGAGGAAACCCTCCCACCCCTCCCCCCGCTCTTCCTGTCCATCTCATTCATTTTGAAGTGCAAACTGGAAGCCTCCCAGTGTACTCAGGATGTTCCCCAGTGCAAGGACTCACTCTTGAAGCTGTCCTGTTACACAAGACTGCCCCAGATATCCCAGCTTCCATAAGCCAGACTCTGTGGGCTGAATGGGGATGGGTGGCTTGGGGACTGGGGGACAGCTTAGGGTGGCACCTGCGGATGGGAAGGGGGGGTTAAGTGGAAGGGATCGGATGTTCTGGGTACTGCAGTGGTGGCCAGAGAAAATGCCAAGCAGTATCATCAGGTAAGGGAATCATCTAGTTAATTTACAGCTGTATACCTGGGAATACTTTATTGTGTGTTTGGTATGAATTTCTGCAGGGCTGTGATTGCCTGTATGTCTGTGTGCAGGTAGAAAACAAAGGGTGTGTGTAGAAGACGCTGTGTGTTTGCTTGTGTACCTAGAAGATGCTGTCTGTACTACACATACCATTAAGGTCTCTCTGAAAGTGTGTCATCAGGTAGATGGCAGTCTTAGTGCAAAGTTGACCAGCAGCTTATCTGTAAGACAGAGAACAAAGAAGCATTTTCTGACAACTAAAATATTTTCTTAGCAAAATATTTTCAGGGCATCAGTCTGAAGGACAGTAATCTGCAGGACGCCAGTCTACAGGACAGTAATCTGCAGGACATCAGTCTGCAGGACAGTAATCTGCAGGGTATAATTCTACAGGACAATAATCTCCAGGGCATCAGTCTATAGGATAGTAATCTGCAGGACGTAAGTCCACAGGACAGTAATCTGCAGGGCATCAGTCTACAGGACAGTAATCTCCAGGGCATCACTCTGTACGACAGTAATCTCCAGGGCATCAGTCTGTAGGACAGTAATCCACAGGATGTCAATCTATAGGACAGTAATCTGCAGGATGTCAGTCTACAGGACAATAATTTGCAGGGAATCAGTCAGTGGGACAGTAATTTGTAGGGCATCAGTCTATAGGACAGCAATTTGCAGGGCATCAGTGTGTAAGACAGTAATCTGCAGGGCATCAGTGTACAAAACCGTAATCATCAATGCATCAATCTACTTGACAGTAATCTGCAGGGTATCAATCTACAAGACAATGATATAGAGGGCATGCATCTACAGGACAATAATTTAGAGGGCATCCATCTACAGGACAGTAATCTGCAGGGTGCCAGTCTGCAGGACAGTAATCTTCAGGGTATCAGTCTATAGGACAATAATGTACAAGGAATCAGTATGCAGGACAATAATCTGCAGGGCATCAATCTACAGGACAGTAAGCTGCAGGCCATTAGTCTACAGCACAATAATATGCAGGCATCAGTCTGTAAGACAGTAACCTACAGGACAGGAATCTTTGAAGGTTTGTCATTTGTGTTTTTTATGTGTATCAGTTCATAGTCTATGGTTGTTGCTGTTTAAAAAGGTAGTCTTGAGGATTCTTTGTGGTTTAATTTTTCTATATTAATAAATGCACTGCGGAAATATGTTTGAACCTGATTGTTTGTGTGGTGGGCTACAGGGACAGCTGTGTCCTTTGAAGATGAACTCGATGGTTGTTTGTGGGGCAGGCTGTAGGGACAGCTGTGTCCTTTGAAGATGAATTCTATGGCTGTTTGTGTAATGACCTATAGGAAAGGTTCCTGTTGTGGGGAAGTATTTGTGCTGTATGGCTGTTTGTGTGATTAGCCGTAGGGACCAGGCATTATAGTGTGTGTTCTGTGGCGTGTTGTCTGCTGTCGGCTGAGTGAAAACACATGTCACTGAGAGGCCGTGTGAAGGTCTTGGCCTGTAAGGAACCTTCTCAAGACACCGGATGCATGGGGTTTAAGCATTTAAAGGCAGCCTCGTGGGGGAGGCAGTATGGGGGGATACTTCCTATTCTCAGAGCCCAGCTCTGTTGCAGGAGGTAAAGGCAATATATTATATATTAAAGCGCTATTAGCTTCCAAACAGCTGTTTCAGGTCATGCATTCCTTGTTATGAGTGATGCCTCACTGCTGCTGTTTCTTGTCTCACATCTCTCCTCTGTTGCTGTTTCTCATCTCACATCTCTCCTCTGCTACGGTTTCTCATCTCACATCTCTCCTCTGCTGCTGTTTCTCGTCTCACATCTCTCTGCTGCTGTTTCTCGTCTCACATCTCTCCTCTGCTGCTGTTTCTCGTCTCAAATCTCTCCTCTGCTACGGTTTCTCGTCTCACATCTCTCCTCTGCTGCTGTTTCTCGTCTCACATCTCTCCTCTGCTGCTGTTTCTCGTCTCACA
>JAUMHC010000099.1:2945798-2960526 GCA_032359785.1 Heteromormyrus szaboi | reverse complement strand
CGCCCCCCCCCCCCCCCCCCCTCACCCCGGGGGGGGGGGGGGGGTACAGGGCTCATTTGCCTCATCTGCTGACATCATTCAGCCCCACCATTTTAAAATCTGTTACCTATTTGACTGCCAGCCCTTCTCCCTTCCCGTTTCACAGCTTAACAAAGCATTCTTGTTTTTTCTTTGGAATCTGGTCCTGTTTTGAAAGTGTTCAGGAACTGGGATTAATAACAAACAGTGATTTCGGGTATATTCCTATCTTCATGCTGTATATCTTCATTCCACCTAAATGTGCTGCCATCTTCAGGTCTGCGATCTGCATTATTATTATTATGTGCGTGTGTCTATGTGTGGAGATAATGAGAGCTGCCTGGGGGGGGGGGGGGGGGGGGGTAGTGTGGGCGGGCACTTTTTGGTGGTAACACTGCCTCGCTTCACCCCCCAGCACCCTGCAGCACCCAGCTCTCCTACAGTGTTTGGCACAGTGTACCGAGGTCACACCTTACCTGCTGGTGATGGAGTTCTGCCCACTGGTAAGCACATCATAGTGGGGTAACCACAGCAGCAATGCTGCCTGTCAGCTTTGTTGTTGAATGTGTCAGAGAAAAAAAAACAGCACCATCTGCTGTACAGGATGAGGGATTGCATGACAAAATAGTGAAAATGATATACTTCAGTGCTTCATGACTGTATCACTTCCTTGGTTTACACCTGGTGAAGGAGCTGGATTATGGTTATTACAACAACCAAACCCACAGTAGGTGAAGTTACAGTGTGCTGTCAATCATTGGTTGTTTTGATTCAAAGGGAAACAATAGAACAACCAATGGGAATAGAGGGATAATTTTCTTGGTGAGCAACATGATACCCAAGCCCACTGCAGGCTGCCTGTTTTCTCCCATCCAATTCTGGATTTCAGTGTGATAGCTGGTGCATTGATGACATCAACTGTATTATGTAATAGGTCTGTTTGGTCTTTCCTAAGCCTGGAAACCCATAGTTAAGAAGTATGAGGTTGCCCTCTGGTGTTCAGATGTTGTATCATCAATTTCATATGAACGAATCAGACTTTATTTAGTATGAGGCATTTCAGAAATATGTTTTACACCATAAAATGATTTATAGTCATATTGCAGAAGGCAAATATCCTAAGATCTCAACAAAGAGATTTGACCTGAGGCTTCTGACAGACATATCTCTGTTGTGTTCTCCTACCATCCCATAATACCAGTGGGGGAAGACATAATGCTAAACTAAAGTTTTTGGTTTCCTGTAGTCTGTTGTTGTCACTTCCTGTCACATGTCACTTCCTGTTTCCCACGAACTCAGGGCGACCTGAAAGGCTACCTCCTCAGTTGCCGGGCTTCTGACTCCATGACCCCTGACCCCTTGATGCTCCAGCGGATGGCATGTGAGATTACATCTGGACTTCTGCATCTCCACAAACACAATTTCATCCATAGGTAGGACTGGCTATGTACAGTTTTTTCATATTGTTGGTACGTTTTTTTTTATGGTGCATTACTGAGAATTTAATGACCTGGTACTGCGTAATGCTTCCAAAGGTTAAATGTTTAATAGCCTCCTACACTGGTGACCATTAGTTCGTCCTTAATAGGACATGCCCTCTGCATTGCTGTGGGGTGTGGTCATATAGGGTGGGGGGTGGGATAGTTATCTGCGGGCTGCCCACTGGTATCTCCTGGCAACAATATCCTGGTGCTGCCTGAGTGTGCCTCACAGACTCCAGCATCAGTGATTTTGTTGCCAGGGGGGTTACCCCTCATCTGCAGATAAAAAAATGTGGTTGCTACGGGTGCCTGTTACCATAGTGACATGATAACAAGAGAACATGCTCACGCTGCCCTCAGGGGCAGGATTCAGGGTGTTTGTGTGTCTGATGAGAGTCTAGATGTGGACGATCACACATCATTGGGGAATGAGTGTGTTGTGATTATATGTGTGCAAACCGCTCATCAGCCGTGTATAATAGTGGGTGTAGACCTGTGGGTGGGAGCCGGATGGTCTATTTAAGTCAGGAGGACGGGGTGGTTGCTGGTGATGAAGGACTGTCTGTACCCAGGTTCACAGGTATGTTTAAACTGGGAGGACGTGTTTCTACCTTAAAGAGCGGGGGGGGTTGCCCAGAAACGCTGACAAGGGTTAATGGAAGGAATTGTGGCTCAGCTCATGCCCAGGTGTAACTATGGCAGTGATGTAGGGCAGTGTTACCCAAGTCGGTCCTCAGGGACAAAAATGTGGATTGTCTGTAGGTCTCTGAGGACCGGATTGGCAAACACAGATGTAAGGGGGTGTCAGGACTCACAGTGTCTCTTGTATTTTGCCTAAACCCTACCCTCCCAGTGACCTTGCCCTGAGGAATTGTCTGCTAACTGCCGAGGCGACCGTGAAGATCGGAGATTATGGGCTCTCGCAGAACAAGTACAAGGTGTGTGGCATTTATGATTCCTGTACGTTTTCCATGGTACTCGATACCAAACTGTGGTTCCTTAAGGGAGAGTAGCCAGTGGGTAAATTTATTGACCCCCCCAGCCTGTTTTTCCTCATGCTGCCCAACCCCGCCATGCAGGAAGACTACTTCGTAACATCGGACCAGCTGTGGGTGCCTCTGCGCTGGATCGCTCCCGAGCTTGTCGACGAGGTCCACGGCAACCTGCTGGTTGTAGATCAGACCAAGCCTGGCAACATATGGTAAGCAGTGTGAGGCCTGCTTCCTGGACACTTACTCCAAGATGCTTTTATGAATTGCTGATTATAACAGCAGTTCCCTGCTGTAGCCAGGACCTAATCAGTGTGCCCCCTGCTGTTAACACTAATCTACTGAACACAAATCAGGCTAAAAAAAAACAGACACATTCTCTGCCCATGTGAGAGAAAACAGGCCTTAGGGTTGGAAAAATTATGCCATTTTCAGGCATCAATATTTGTTTTTATGACAGGTCTGCTCCCCTGTAGGATAGGAAACTACAGTTTAGCACGCTTTAGTAGCATATTTCCTACTTTCCAACAGCTTGTTGTTTCAACCTAAGGCCCCAAATTAGGGTTAGGCTTAGCAATCTGAGGCTAGGGTTAGGGTTAGAGAAAGTGTGGCACTTTCAGGCATCAGTATGTGTTTTTATGACAGGTCTGCTCCCCTGTAGGATAGGAAACCACAGTTTAGCATGATTTAGTAGTATATGTCCTACTTTCTAATAGCCTGACCCATGGGTTGGAATGCTTGAGGTCCCTCTGGCCCTGTTTCAGGTCCCTGGGGGTGACAGTCTGGGAGCTGTTTGAGCTGGGGAACCAGCCGTACCGGCAGTACTCGGACAGGCAGGTGCTCACCTATGCTGTGAAGGAGCAGCAGCTGAAGCTGACCAAGCCGCTGCTAAAGGTGCCCCTTTCTGATCGCTGGTGAGTCATCGGTCTCCTGACCAATCAATGCACGTTTGAAACCATGTGCTGCCCAGTCACCATCATCCATGGCTGTTGTTTAGGGAGACAGCCACCTATTCACCAGAGGTTTATATTGCCTGGATCAAGTGACCAGTATCATGGCCACTAACCCATTGATTCACATTTTGTTTTCAGTTGTTCCCATAAGAGTGTTTCTAAAAAAATTTCTCCATCTTTCCTGACCTTGTTTCTTCATGCCCAGGTACGAGGTCATGCAGTTCTGCTGGTTGCAGCCAGATCAGAGGCCTACAGCAGAGGAGGTACACCTGCTGCTCAGCTACCTATGCGCCAAAGGCGCGAGTGAAGCCGAGGAAGACTTTGAGAAGCGCTGGAACTCCATGCGGCCCAACAACAGTCATTGTGCCGGCCTCGCTGGGGGCCTGCCCCCATCCTGCTCCTCATCCTCCTTCCCACTGCTGGAGCGATTCTCAGTGGCTGACAGCTACCAGCCCGAGCCTGGTGATGATGTCCTGACAGTCACCGAGACCCGTCACGGACTCAACTTTGAGTACAAGTGGGAGCAGGCTCGGCATGAGCTGCCCTACCGCTCATCCTCCACCAGCGGGCCCCTAGGTCAGGGTAATCCTCACTACCAGGACATCTACTATCCCTCTGTTGGCAGCTGTGGGGCAGATGGGCTCACACTTGGGGTCTCACCATCCTACTACGACTCGAAGCAGCTACACACTCCTGGAGTGGTTCCTGTGCTGAGTGCACACAGCCCATCAATGAGCAGCGAGTATTACATTCGCATTGAGGAGCCTGTGGACTGCCACATTGACAGAAACTATACAGTATGCCCCTATAGCCCTGGATTTGAGGGCAGCGCTGATGGGGGCTTTGTGGTTGGGAGTGGTGAGCCAGTAGGCTGCATAAATTGCCCCTCAGAGGCTCAGCCCAGCTCTTTTTGGTCAACAGATGTTCACAAAGCCAGCGCCTATGACTCAGACAACAGTCCAGCCATCTCCCTGACCATGGAACCCCTTTTAGGCCAGGTCTGCAGCCCCATGCAACCATGGGAGTCAGGCCACTATGTGTCCTACAAGGATAGGGATGGTGGATACTACTATAACCCTTCTCCCTCCATGGAGATGGACCACTATTTAATGGAGGACAACATGGAGCCCCAGGAGGAGAGCTGGGGATCCCGAAGCCTACGTCAGGCATTGGGTGAGCTGGAGAATCCACTCGGTATCTCACCTTCTCTTAGTGACCCCTGCATGGCAGGTGAGTGCTACTATGACATGATGGGCTCCCAGAGGAAGACCATGCCCCGGCCCCACTCAGTCAGTATTGGTCCAGAGGGCCCCCTTTTCAGGGACAGACGAGATAGTGACCTGGAAGAAGACGACCTGTTTGTAGAGAGGGAGGCCAGAAGCTGGGCCTCGAACCACTCTGCTAACAACAACAGTTTGAACTTCTCCCGGAGGCCAGTGAGGTGCAGCCAGGACACCTACGTGGATTACCATTATACCATGCCTTCTACAGATGTGGAGGATTTGTGGCCGCAGATGGACATCAAAGAGAAGTCAATGTTCCGATCCAATAATCCTCTCTGCTACCCAGAGCCTATGAGAAATAATGCTGGTCGCCTCACCCTCAGCAAACACCACTCACTTATCAATCCCAGGGAGTGTAATACTTGTGTATACCCGTGCCACAAAGACAGGGAGGATCCAGTATCACCAGTCAGGTACTGCCAGACTATGGATGGTCCACAGTCTGTCGATCCCCTGTCTGGTACACTTGTCAGAAACTATGGCATCAATAACTACATCAGAGAGAAGAAAACTGAACCACTCCATGCAGACAAAGCCAAGAATCTGTCTACTTTACCCACATCCCTTATTGGTGAATATGTTTTATCAAAATCCCAGATGTCAGATATGAACAGAACCCTTATTCTTCTGGAGCACTCAGAGCACCAAACCGGTCTCGGTGGGGAAATTTTAGGGAAAATAGGTAATGAGCAAGAAGTGTCATCTCCAACAGATGTTAAATTCATGATTCCAACTGTCCATATTGGGACAGAGAAGGCCACCTCGCCAGATCCAGTTTCAGACAGCAGTCAACTTGCTGACAGCGGTGTTGAGAGGGGATGCTCCAGCATCAGCCTTGTGGACATCGATGACTGCAGTGATGAAGATATCACAGACGTTACCTCAGGAATCTTTGTAGACTTTATAATGGATTACGCAGATTCAGGAAATGCTCCAGCCGCCTTAAAAAATCCCCAAGACCCGGCAGAAACCCCAGATTCTGTTGATTCCATTGATTTACCGTCTACTGCTGGCTCATGCGATGCCTTAAGCCCAGCTTCTTTTGATACCTCCAGCCCACCTAAAGCCCACGACAGTGGCTATGACACTGAGAACAATGAATCCCCAGAGTTTGTTATGAAGGAACCTCTTGAGCCACGGGACCCTGAAGGGTTTTCCCAGTCTCTAGGGAAGACATCTTTGTGTGGAAACCTAGCCCCAGGAATCACTGAAGCCAAAGTGGTCCTACAGGCTGAAATGGATGATAGTGCAATTCCAGTTGTCTCAATGACCAACAGCACAGAGCTTGACCTTACAAGCCTATGTGAGAAAAACCCATATAGGGATTCTGCCTATTTCTCTGACTATGATGCAGAAAATGAGCGATTTTCCCAGGATAAGGAAGACAACCTTCTGGACAAAGTAGATTCCGATGACTTGGTACAAAAGGAAGATGGTGATAAGTCCCCAAGAAAGCTTATGGAGAAAGAGAACTTAAAACCTCTGCAATTAGAAAATGATGAAGGATATTGGAAGAATAATGAAGAGGATCACAGTGAAATTGATGTGGATGTTAAGAAGCTTTCCCCCCAACGAGAGTTCTCAGAGACCAAAGTATGTGGCTCCTCCTCAGGACCCATGTTCTCCATGCTCTCCCCTTCTCCACCTGAAATGGGGGGTTGCCTGACAAAGGAATCCTCCCAAGATGAAGGCTTAGGGTTAGATTCTGAAAATCCTGGGGAGGAAGCATCCTCTGAGTCTTCTTCCTCCACAGTTTCTGAAGGTACATCTGTCCAACAACAGCCCTCAACTTCAGGAGATGGAGGTAAAGAATCTGGGGGTGCTGATGACTCCCCGGCAGAACCTCTCATCTCTGATTCTGCCAGCACAGACAGCAATACGGAGATGCCCGCTGAGTCCAACGATGACAAGACGGACCCAGTAGAGTGTGGGCATCTCCAGGAGGAGGAAAATGGGCAAGATAACGTCTGTTCCAGATCCATAAATGAAGATCAGGAAGCCCAGGCTACAGACACAGAGTCAGATGGTCTGATGAATATTCCTAAATGTCCCTCATCTCCTCCTCCACCCCTACCTCCAATCGAAAGCAGGATTTCACCAGGTGATGGGGAGGAAGCCGATTCAGAGGACAGCGAAGAATCAGATGAGGAGCTGCGCTGCTACAATGTCCAGGAGCAGAATGAGGAGAGCGAGGAGGAGTCCTCAGTTGTGCCCGTTGTGGTGAGCGACTGCAGTGATGCTTGCCACCTTCGCAGCCTACTCAAGTTGCCCACCCTGCTCACAGAGTCCTTAAGTGACGAATTTGACCGCAAGAAGAAGGCCGTTTCCTTCTTTGATGATGTCACAGTGTTCCTTTTCGACCAGGTATGCCTACTCTACTTTTTACTTTCTTACACATACAAGATGTGTTTTTCAACCAAGACTTATGATGCTCTGAAGAATACAGCTCTAATCTCTTCTCGGTGTTGTCTAGGAGAGCCCGACACGGGAGCTGGCAGAGGATGGCTTCCCCCCTGGGGCGGAGTCCTGCGGGCAGGGCTTAGGAGCCACAGAGCCACACCCCCAGGAGAAGGTCAATGCCACCTCTGATGAATCCTCAGATGGGAACATCTCAGAAGAGAGTAAGACTGGTGACTGGTTTTCATTGCCAACAGCTACAACACACTGGGGGTGGGTTTGTTGTTTATGGCGCTCCATCCAAAAAGTCAGACTATCACCCAAGTGAATATTGGTGGCCAACAGGGGGTCCCCAAACCTCCATGGGGATTCAGTTATAGGCTTAACTGTCTTATAGCAGTCAAAAATGTACTTATGATACTCAAAGAGAAATGACTGCATCAATACTCCAACATTATCCGTCTCTGTCTCGGGGTAGGTGCAGGTTTTGAATGGGAAGATGATTTCCCCTTGTTGCCCAATGCCTCTTCTGTGGTGGCCACAAGAAGCACCCCAGAAAAGCCATCAGCCCCCAGGCAGTCTGCTGATCCTCCGGAGCCCAAGCCAGCAATGCAGTTCTCCCGCTTCACTGTCTCCCCATCCTTGGTCTCCCGCTTCTCCATCACGCATGTATCCGACTCCGACATCGAATCTGCAGGAGGTCTGTCTCCTTTTCACGCAAATGTCACTCTTCACATTGACAATGAGACAAGCCAGTCATGCTACCACAATTTATGTGCATAACCATTTCAGGGTGTTGATTTAAACGAACGTTGTTATTTGATATGAGGCGGGTCAGTGTTAGCATGCTAGCATCCCTATGATTTCATATACTTTTGTAAACTTTGCCCGTAAGGAATCAAGACCATATACAGGATAGAATGATAATCATCCTTCATTCATTTACCAGTATCATTTTTTATAAAGAAAATAATCACATACTTGATTAGCATTGTTGGCCATGCCTGACTGTGTATCCTCTGTCCCACAGGGAGCAGTGAGGACGGTGAGGCATGGAAGTGACCCCTCTGCTGGTCTACGTGTTAGGGACTTTGTCTCTTTTATTTTGCCTTTGGCCTCTTTTATTTGATTTTTTCGAACATGGACAGCCACCCTAAGATGGCACGTCCTGCTGATTGGACACCATCAGTTGAAAAGGAGGCTTGAGTGAAGTCAGCAAAGAAAGAGACAAAATTAAATTTCTATATAAAACTTTATATATATAAATATATATAAACATGCAGATTATGACATCACCTTTTCATCTCTTCAAATTTGTGAAATGAGACTGAACAAAAAAAAAAAGACACACAAAGGACACTTGCTAGATATCACTACTGTTTTTATTCACTGGCTCTTCATTTGCAGTTTGTTCACACAGCTACAGCAAGATTTTGACAAGTATGAATATTTTGCAAGTATTTATAGTTCTGGGAACCAGAATGATTTTATTGCGGGAAGGGAAAATCGATTTCTTTTCATTCATTTGTTAAAAGTACCCTTGTTTGTCATGGACATGAAATGGCGCAGATTTCTTCCTTTCACAGTGGTGACTGGAGCCTGTGTCACAACCTCTCGAGGGACACCTTTATGCACACCTGGGCACACATCTGGCCCAGTGAGCTGAAAGACACCTAGGTGTGCACCTCGTTCCACACTAAGTCCATATGAAAAACAGGCACACATCCGGCCTCACTTGATCCAGAGATTTGACTGATCCTTTAATGGACGACCACAGAGGATCTTTTGTGTGGTTTCCTTTATGTGGACATCCTTTCCCAGAAGCATGGCTCCTGTGCAGCTTGTTGTATGGGTGCCGGTCCGAGGATAAAGGTCATAAGTGTTGACAGGCCGCATTCCTACCGGATCAGGCTGAGGGAGTTTTGTTCTGTTTGATCGTTTGTTTCTCTGTTTGTTTTTGTTGGTTTAAAGCGAACGTTATATGCCAAAAAGATGGGGGCCAAGACAACCTGCCTACGCCACCCACCCAAAGCCCTAGGATTTACAGGCATAGAAAACAGATGCACTATGGTAAAGAGTACCAGAATTTAGAAATGATCTGTCACATCATGAAGTTTGTAGGAAGATAATGATCTGTGAGCTGGCATGTTTTATCTCTTTCAGACAGCAGGCAGGATAAGAGAGTTGGACATGTGACCCCTGTACTATCCTTCAGTTTGATATAAAAACAAGATGCAATTTGAAGGACACACGAAACTACAAACTTTTGTGGAAAAATAAGAGTATGTAAGCATGTCTACAACCCAGTGTTGGAGATCACAGTACAGATAATTCTGAGTCATTAAAGTTATCTTTCTGAGATATTTATAATATGTAATGATCATGCGGTATGTTCAGTGTTAACATTTTTTTGTATTTTTCTTTTCAGTTGTCTGTAGAACCTTTTAAAAAGTATGAAATACTATGTGTTATATGAAGATGTTACTTTAGGTTCTGAAGGAGATTCCCACACAGAAGCTGCTGCGGGCAGGAGCAGAGTCTCTGCTTCCCAGAAGCAGGCACCTGCTTGTCAGGACATCCTCTGGAGCTGTTTGCCACTGGCCTTGAAGACACTGAGTTCTCCGTTACGAGCCGAGTGTTTTGTGTTACATTCGCCGTTCGGGTTCAATATTCTGTATCTGTTTGGCATAGATCTAGTTAGACTGCAGTCTGTACTATTTTTGTAACTGAAAAGGCTTTAAAAATATAAAAAATCATAAAGACTAAAACAAAATGTTGCCAAAGATATGAAATAATCTCTTGTGAAGGCATGGTGGATTGTTATTAGTTAAACCTGTTTAGGCGACGTGCCCTGCGATGGGTTGGTGCCCCGTCCTGGGATGTTCCTGCCTTTTGCCTGTAGCCTTCGGGATAGACCCCCAGCAACCGTGAATAGGTTGAGCAGTTACAGAAGATTGATGGGTGAATGGATGGATGTTTTGGCCATGAAACAAACAGGACCTTCCTTACACAGCTTCACCTTTTAATGGATTTAAAATAACAAAGAGTTTAAATGTGGATCTTGCTCACGAGATGTGTACCTCGGTACATCACAACACAACCACATTTCCATCCACCCAGTAGGTTTGTGGGGCCAGGAGCCTATTCCGGGGAGCATGATGGGTATGTCCTGGCCGTGATGCCAGTCCATCACAGGGAACACACACACTCAGACTTACATGCACAGTCACAGATTATGGGCAATTTATAGACAACGACATCTATTATACACAGAAGATGTAAACATACAGAGCTAGACTTGAAGCACAGTTTTTTTTCAGTTTTAAAGTAGTTTGTAAAGCAGTAGCTCATAGTGTCCCTCCATTCCTGGATTAGGGAGTCACCCTACCCTTAACGCCCAGCTCCATGGACACTGCTACAGGTGGCCGCCCTTCGCTGCCTTACATATGTGTCTTTGGGTCATGAAGAGGAAGGATGGGGTAGGTGAAAAGAGATTTCAATGAAGTGTCATCATTGATTGATTCATTCTAAACACTCAGACAGACACAAAGCAGAAGCACTGGGTGGGTCAGCTGTCAATCACTACCTGGTTGAACCAATGGGAAACCTGCCAGTAACTGATGGTCCATAATAATGAGCCATACAAATTTAAAATTTAACAGTCACATGACCACATGATGTCTGTTTCCCATAAAAACTGCATCGATACGCTACATCCTATCAAATGCACAATCGAGAGTTTGGGGGAGCTATGTTCAGCACAGACTGGCATCAGTGAGTCTCCAATCCAGACACTGTACCTTGGTACCACTGATAATCAATGATGACAACCACAGCCAGTAGCTCTCAGCAGTGCTTCTTAATTTATTGACATTTATTTCATATAAGTCATGTATTCTTGATTACAGCAAAGATAGTGACAATGTGAAACAAGTGGAGGACAGTGAATTTACATAGAAAACAGTAAAAAAAAAAAAAAAAGTTCAATTATTTGTTTACAAATCCGGCACTTGGCCAATAGAACTGGGACCTCTTGCTCTCTCTCTCACACACACAAATATAGGCATCCTGGGAATAGGATTTTGTGAATCTTGACTGATAATAATGCAGAAATATTGTACTTCTTCAGACCCAGTGTGTCGGTGAGGCTTTCGCTGTAACATTGCAAAGGGACATTGTCTTCACAACATTTTCTACCCATCATATACAAACACACATACTGAGGAGACCCTCAAACTTTGAGTCCATGTGAACAGCTGTGCACTGCAACACCTGCGTGAACAGAGCAGTGTTTTCAGACATCGGCAGCTCCAGTATATTCAACTGGTTTCTTTGTTCCGTTCCCAGCAGCTTGTTATGACTGAAAACACAAACAGCTTTGTTCATCGCGCCACATTTTTGGCCTCCGAAATTGACTTAAACACACAAAATTTATTGCAATACTTTGGACACAAAATACTGCGCAGAAAATGAACAATTCCCTTATTTTGCGGTAAGACAATGATCTAGGTTACGAAAATGTGCCATTATTTACAATCGGGTTATAAAAAGCATCTGACAGTTTTATCTACAAACATACAAGCATCTTTCAGTAATAATATAAACTATTTCCCCTAATATTTTACAACTGCTTCCGTTTTCAAGAACACATAACCTCAACGGCTATATCTGAAATTCCACCTAATTACACAGAAAAAAAAACGAACTAAAACACGCTACAAAGAGAACGACCATGAGTAGTTCCGCATTAATGGCCAGAACAGCCTTCAGCGTCCGTCACCGAGCACAGCGACAATCTTAGAAGCCTCCTAACATTTATACAGCAGCACGTTCCTCACAGAACACTAGTACTTCGGCTTATATAACTCGCCAAAAGATCCACCAGCAGGGCCCACCAGGACCTTTCCTCACAAACACTGTTCTTTTAAACCCAGCGCTGATCACGTACAAAGTATGTGCGTCCCTCCCTTTAACATCAATCCAAGCGATTCAACTGTTAGTTGTCTTTTATGGCACCCCCACGAGAACCTAAACGCGCCAGTTACACGGAGGAGAAGGAAATATGTAATAGGTACATTATATCTGAAACCAGGCTTGGTTTTTGCACATCTTACAAGTGGCTGAGCTGTGTGTAATTTATCCCCCACCCTGATTAAAAACGCTTACAAAACAAGTCAACTCAAACAAACTTAACACCTTGAGGGGAAAAAAATCATAAAAGAGGCAACGAAATAAATGAAGTATGCGGACTTTGCATTGCGTGGACTTGTACAAGTTAAGCTCACGGCCCCTTCACACGACTATTATTCGCCAAAGGCAAGACATGAAGACATGAGTGTCTGGTACCGTTATATCTAGCTGTACAGGTTTGACAAACATAATTACAGCGGCTCTTTCCATCGTGATCAGTGGTAAATCAATACCTAAAGTGCTGCAGCTCCAAACCACCTAATACACTTGTAAAATAAGATTAAACAATTTTGTTTCCTTTGCCAGGACCCATTGATGGAGGAGATTTACCTTCATCCATGCAAGGGATTAGTTGATATTAAAATGCGAAATAAAATGTGATTAAATAACGAGGTGAATCGTGTCTTTAAAAGATAAGAGCGCAGTCGTGGATGGGGAAAGGCGCCCAAACCGGGGGTGGGTGTCATTGCCGTTCGGAGCCGCGGAACCGGTCGATCGGACACTGCAATCCCATCCCATGTGCACCACAAGAGGCCCCGTCTCCCGGTAGGTTGGTGCAAACGCGGGTTTTGGAAAAAGCACCAGTGCAGTGGGAAATTGTAACGGTTCAGTGGCAGCCAGTATCGTTACAAAAACTTCATTGCAACCCAGAGTAAAGCTACTTCAAAACATATAGATAATGATTTAAACAATCATAATTCATAGTGAATGAACTCAAAAAAGACACAGCTTTATAGAGCCGGTGGACAGACAGTTTCAAGCCCACAGCTAAACGACAGTGATACGAACAGCGAGTTACTTGCATAGCAGTTGCGTTCACAGAACAGGCTACTGCGGTTCCATGGAGTCAAGGCCGGGCACAGAGATCGTAACTAAAGCACCCACACTGGGCATGAACGTGTCTGTGAGGTCAGGGAGACTTAAGCTTTGGCTAAAGAGCCATCATCGCCACAAACGACAGCTTTGCGAAGTACTAGTCAACTTCAATGGCTCCCATGAAGTCGCTAGTCAGGTACATACAGTAATTTCTAATTTATATAGTTACATTAATGCGTTTCCATCATAGCATAATCAACTAAGTCAAACAGCAACAGCAGCTACCCCCTTTATCAATTATATTCCTGTACATACTGTAGCAATAATCGACCATTACTTAAATTATGGCTTAAAACGCATTTGAATAAGCTAGCTACAAGTAAAGTGAACCTTTTCAAAAAAAACCTGATTTGTTTTTCACTTTCGTGCATGCCTAGGCTACTCTAGATGTTTTTATACACACAATATTGATAAATACACATTGGTAGGTTAATAAGCTAATAGGGAAGGACATTTAATGTCAAGCTGTTTCCATGAATCCAAAACGGAGGATTGTTAGGGTTTGAAAAGGAAGAAAATCCTTAAAGTTGAAGTACATTGCGGTTTTATACATGCTAAGGAGTTTGCTGGGGAACCCAGAAGTGGTACACCATTTTACTTCATAATAGTTATTAAGAAACAAAGACAGTCCCTATCAGTCCATACCGATCTGCAGCCTACCAATGCAGTAACTGAATATCGAGTTGAGATCTGCTCTCGAAAAGCACAGAAATAAGAGCACAATGATAACGTTTGAATTCCAGAGTAAAAACTTGAACATCTTAAATATATTTACACAGTTCTGTAGGAAAACTAAACCGCCTGATTGAAGACCCCTTCAACATGCATTTCCTGCTCTTGACCGATGGGAACGTAAGAGGAAAGAGTGATGGGCTGCGACTGGGGTGGTCTGCAAGCCCGAAGGTTAATTGCCGCCAAGGTATCCGTTATGGGATCTCCCCCACCCCTTGAGGGAGGAGAAGCACAAAGCCTGGTGGGAGAAGGACCGGCAGTGGGATCAAAGGATGACGCGTGTGAGATGCGCGGTGACGTCCCCGGCCATTCTGGTCTCACATCAGTGTGCCCGTTTCGGCTGCAGGACTCGCCCAATATTTTGCTTGGAACCCGTCTTCCAGCTCTGACCGCTCTGTTGTGCTGTTGATAGTAGTTTTACAAGGGAATTACAATTGACCTCTGAGTGGGCTTCTCTTACTAATAAGCCTGTCCAGATGCTATCAAGGAGACTATAAAACAAGAACAAAAATTGCACAGGTTAATGTTTCTGCCACGCTTCCTCCTGGGATTGTTCTATGGATTTGCTTGTTTGCCTTTGAAGTCTCATATTGTCAGTGGTAGATGCTGTACCCTTCGGGCTTACATGTGGTGGATTAAGAAGATGGGATGAATGATTCCTGGGAAGCCAAAGATTCGGTCAACGAGCGGAAGCGTGATCCGGTGCAGGAGAGAGATGCTGAGACTGCTGGCCGTTCGCGGGGGGGGGGGGGGGGGGGGGGGGGGGGGGGGGGGGGGGGGGGGGGGGGGGGGGGGGGGGGGGGGGGGGG
>JAUMHC010000099.1:2913096-2926923 GCA_032359785.1 Heteromormyrus szaboi | reverse complement strand
GGGGGGGGGGGGGGGGGGGGGGGGGGTCAGGTGTTTACACAACCTACTGGTTCATCTCCTACGTCACCTAACTTCACCCTGATGCATTACACAGCCATATGAATATGTTACTTTTGCTAGAGAGTTTGTCCTACACCTCCAGTCCCTAGGACCAAACACTCAATTAGGATCCAGTAGACAGGATGATTTTAAAAGTGTCCAGTGTTATATTAAAGGGTAATTCAGCTCATTTCCATGTGACATAGGACACACTCAAACAAGACAAAAAGCCCCACCGCTGCGCTATGGTGTCAAGTTTTCATATTACCTCAAAAGCACACAATGCAAAATTTAAATAAAAATCAATGTAAGCCAATGGGGATAGCACTTTCCAAACATGGTCTACCAGGTAAGGCTCCAACTACTGGAGGTGGACGTGTTGCGACATTACACACCACCCCCTCCAGACCCTCTCATGCATGGCTAATTCACACATTACGCTGCCAATGTAAATGAATGAACATGCAATACCAGTTAACAAACCTGGCAAGGCCACATTCAGTTGGCTGATATTTTGCTGTGGCTTTAATATTAATACCCTTGTCAGATGGACTGTAAATGGTAAGGAAATGACTTTTATCAATGAATCATCTCTCCGAAATGAGGGACAGTACGCCAGTAACGGACATATAATACTGGCTAGGTGTCGACTTTCAGCGCTGGGATCCGCTGCCTGTGCATTTGCTGGGTCAGGCTAAATAATCGTCCCTGGCTTTTATTTTACACAACCCCCCTCTGAGAGTCTAAAATTAAACTCAACCTTGAGTGACTTGAATGTGTTTGACACCTGAAGTGTGTTCATATAACACCAAATTCTCATATCAGGTGTGGTATGTTAAGTCATCTTACTTCTAATAATCCTGATCCATCCCAGGTAAAATCAGACTGCATCTTGATGGAACAAACCATTTATCCTGAGCCAAAGGGCTAATAGGGAATCTACCCTGATAGACGGCATTCACACACACACACACACACACACATCCTCCAGAAAGCTAAAGACTTGCCTTCTATTCACAGTCCTCCCCCCACAGCACAAACAAAGCTCCCACAGTCCCCTCCCATCATCACAGCATAAACAGAGTTGTGGATAATACTCTAAAGACTCCTACAAGGTCAACTGGAATGACTCGCCAGCACCAGTGAGAACGACTGGTGCAGAGTGAGCTGTCAGGATTGCAGCTCTTCTGCCTGGGTTCTCTAGTGGTCCTCTGGAATGCCACTCTGCTGAGCTCATCACGCATCTCCCATTGATTTCCGGAAGTGGTCTCACCAGTTCAAGGCTGGGAATCACACCCGTTGAGGCTGGCGATGAGGGTGTCGGTTTGATTTGAGTGGCCGTCCGTGTCATGGACTGGCTGTCTGCTTCCGCCGTGCAGCATTAGATTCAATTATCTCAAAATTACACACAGATGCACATATATACATAAAGCTGGTCAGCTGATACTGTTATGTTTTCAGGATAAACACGTTAGGCGTCCCACACGTCTGATTGATGTTTTCATGGAATTTGCTAAGAAACTATTCTCCAATTGTGGATGTTATCTCTCCGAAGAAATTATGCCTGAACTGACCAATGACAGCTCCTATCAGTAAAGAATAATGCAAATCAACACAAAAACATCAAGCTCTTCCCATGATCCAACCACAGCCAATACGTCAGGTTTGAGTGCAGTCCTCTGTTCATTTGTGATAGTTTCACACAAAAGTACTGGGAAACCTGAGAATACCCCCCTCCCCCCCTCCGCCCCCACCAACAACACAACACCTCCTACGTCCAGCCTTCCCCCCACCTTCTGGCTCGATTAGCATGCTGTTGATTCTGCCAAACGCCTCGTACTTCTGACGCGCTCGTTAATAACCCCACATTGCGGATTCTAGCACAGTGCATGTACCTTCACCTACACGCGGGACAGAAAGCGGAGGCTTTAGCAATAATATCTGAGGCTGACCCCGATAGCAAAGCCCACTCCAAACCAGCTGGAGACAAGGCGAGCTGGAGAGTTTCCAAAGCAGCGCCTCCTGGCCCCACATTAGGTTCTTCAGAGTGCCGACACCCTCTAGCAGGATAGCAAACGATGCTGTCGACCCCCAGCCTCTTTACAGCCGAGGAAGGGAAGCTCCAGACTACTGTTTCAGGTAGCCTCAACCACGCCCATGCCCTCCAAAATGCATGCAGCCCAGCTCACCTGCATCTCCTTGTCGCTGTACTTGGATGGGTTCTTGCTGCCCTGGCTCTTTCGCCGAAGCCTCTTCAGCTCCGCCTGACACTTCTCCAGACTCTCGCCTTTGCTCCTGTGCTCCATCTGATACTTCTTAAGTGCGGCCTGAAAAGGGGCGATGGCAGAGGATGACTCCTGAATGGGACATGTCATCGAGTAGGGGAGGGGCACCCTACTGGCATTATGGGACAAACACAGCTGGTGCAGTTCTCTGTCCAGTTCAGGACATCCCAATCCCAAAATGGCAGCCATAGTGACTACAGTATTACAATTTTTTGCATAATTTCATTGTATGTCATTTTTTATTATTACTGTCTATGACAGTAGTTAGAGTAATGTCAGGGAATCGTTTGGTTGCAAGTCCCAGGATTTCAGTGTTTGCCTAAAATAGCTAACCTGAATTTGTCTGGAAAAAAAATATGTCCAGCCCAGCTGGAAGTCCATGGGAGAAGCTGCAGCTCTGAAACTTGTTAATAATCTAACCGTTTATTTGTTAGTGTTGAAGTAACTGACAAATCTGGACACACTCATTCCCCATAGTGCTTCATGCGGAAGAAACTGCAAGGTCAGAATATCGGGCTGAATGATTTTTTTTCAAATTGAAATTGCAATATGTGTTATACAGCCTGAACTGACCCAGCATTTAAAACTGTGGCGAGGATCGTTTTACAGATTCATGCCATCCTCCTTGTGTGACAGTCATTCTCACCAATCAGAAGTGCCATGCTTCTCGCATGCCAATCATGCTCACCAATGAGAAGTGGCCCAAGGCAACTGCGTATATGCCCACAGACAACAAATATGTGAATCCTGAGGAAAACGTTACATCCGTGGTGCGAAAAAGTACTGCTTTGCTATTGAGCTATAAGTGAATTGCTTACCTATTTCATGGTCTGAGTAGCTGCAGGTTTCCATTGTTTTTTATTATTAGTAGTAGTAGTTATAGTATTAACATGTTATGTAACATTAATGTCACAACTTTTAGGATAATTGATTTATGTTTGATTGTTCTCTGCTAATTAAAAAAGTGATATATACACTTTGGAAGCAATTCATATCTTTAAGTTCTCATCCTTGCATTACAATACAAAATTAATATTTTGATGGTATCTCATGTTATTACATATCATGGTATCTATCATCAATGTCATATGTTTTAACTCTATTACACACAGAATACTGAAATGAAGCTTGACTTTTTAAAAATATCACAAATCAAATCTTAGTCACAATATCTGTCAGAAAAATGGAGATGAGATATTTTCCCCAAATCGTTGGGCCCTGCCAGAATACCAGCCCACTTTGGGTTAGACAGGCCCTTCCATTATGAGCTGATTTAAATTCAGTCGAATTACTCTCAGTGTAAGAAAGAAATGGAGAGAAAATAACACGCAATTTCCTTAGAGTTTGTTTTAGCGGGTCAGTCCCGAAACCGTGTGGGAAATTAGATTGACGTAGAAACAGGCCCTCGGACTCTCACAGCAGAAAGTAGAACTCTCTGCACCACCACTGCCCAATCAGACAGCAGTATGCATGACACGAGGGCCCTGATCTATAAATACCCTACATGTGGAGATGTGCTGCATTCATCTGACAGTAGGTGGCACAACAGTTAAGGGGATGGAGGTTTGCAGGTTTAAACCTGTGGAGTGAAACAGATATGGGAAGGAACAGAGCAAGGTAATAACCATCACTTTAGCAGAAGGAAATAAAGTCACTCAGAGCCTTGTTGGTAAAGTAGGGAGGAAGCAAGCGGTGGTCAAGGAAGCAGGTTTGAGACCAGTGCCAATATTTTTATAAGAAGCTCAGAATTACCCCTGGGAGGGGAACTAAAATCCAATTTGGGAAAGTGGGGGCCTTTGGGGGGGGAGGATTGGCAGACTCTCCTCATTACTCTAAGCACAGGAAGGCTGATTCACGCCAGGTTCATTTTATTATATCTATTATTCCTTTTCCCATTTTCTGCAAAACTGTATGACACCAAATGGGAAACTATTTGAACAGAGAAACCTGATTTTTGGCAAAAATACAATGATAATACATAATAACACTTCATTGATCCCCATGGGGAAATGCTCTTTCTGCTACCCCATCTAGCTCTCCATTCCACACATGCAGGTGAGAGACAGCTTGGCAGAGAAGCGCAGCCACCTGCAGGCACCCATGGAGCTGGGGGTTAAGGGCCTCACTCAAGGGCCCACTGACATGTGACTTTTCTGTCGAGGCCGGGTTTAAACCAGCAACCTTCCGATCACAGGGACAGAGAGCCACATGCTGGCCCCTCATGAAGTCAATCAATTTTCAGAGAAATAGTTCTTATCAAATCCTTAACATACATGTAATGTTAATTATCTGAGGAACATGATTTCCTTGGGCTAACCTCCACAAGTGTGTTAGCAAATTCTCCCATGACAAGTCAAGTGTTATTTCTGCCAAATTATATAAGAAATTTACTTTATAATCTGCCATTTCAATTCATTATGACTGTGATCTATCTCTGCTCTATACACCTAATCGCAATAAGTCTGCATTCCTGCGACTATAAATAAAGTGAATAAAACATCCCTGCTCTCCCAAACACAGGTCAGGGTTAGGAGGACGTGTGACGGATATGGGAACTTTAACAGTCGCCTTCCTCCTTAACTGGAGTAACTAGGGCCTCATTTACGTCACTCTCTGAGAGAACAGCCACTCAGGACCAGTTTCCTATTCTGTACTACTTTATGAATACCGGCCCAGATTGCAAATTTATCTCCCGGAGGGGGGGTGGGGGGGTGGCTGCAGCTGCTGTTGTCCCCTTTGGAGAAGGTATTCAACCTGAATTACAACAGTGAAACACCCCACTGTGGGTAAAGGAAAACTCAAAGCTCTGCTTTCTGTGCATGTGTCGTTTTCGTAGGTGGAATTTTCAGGAGATACAGATATATCAGTATGGACAAATTTAATGAGGGTGGGTCCTGGTTCTCTGGCACTGCCTGGTCACATGACCCTCCCCTGACTGAAGGGAGGGCACCGGAGACTGTGCTGCTAGCCTGACAGACACTGACTGCTTGGCGTGTGTTTTCTCATGCTCACCAGCTGGCAGGGGAGAACTTCGAGCAACATCAGAGGAGACTAATGTGTTTGTCTTGTTTTCTCTTTCTTGTCCTTCTCCGCCTGCGAGGATTCTAAGAGTGTGCACCCTGAATGGCTTCCTTCATCAAAGGTAAAGGTGACCAGGACAGCTGAGCTACAACAGCCTTGGCATAGTCTGACCCTTGAATGACCTTCGACCTGGAAATGCATATTTTAATAATGGTCAAATATCATATTTTAATAATGATCATAGCTGTCCAGTTGTAGCTGACTTACTTGAAGATTTAAGTGGGAAGAGACCATAAAAACACCATTTCTTTATTGTTTTCCATAAGGCCCCGCGGCAGATGTATAATTGGTAGATGCCACTGAATGTGCAACCATGTGGGCGGAGCTTCCAAGAGTGGCCCTGCTGCCATGCCTGATATAAGTAGGTCAGGCGGTTTGGTACATATCTAGGACACAGACAGAGCACTGGGGACTCGGGACAGGCCGTCCGCCCCAGAGTGGGGGCAGTTCAGGAAGAGCCAAAAGCTGTTACCCTTCCTGCTATGTGACAAGCAAAGTGACACATTGAAATACGGTGAAATGGAAACTGTCACCCGATGGAAAAAGGGCAGCTGAGGGATTACGTGGGGTGGGGGCATGTAGCCTCCTAAGAGTCTTCGGGGTGGAGTGGGGAGGTTGGTAGGGTACTCACGTTGAGATAGCGGGCGTCTAGCTCAACTTTCTTCTCCAGTTCTGTTAGCAGCTCATTGTGGAATGACTTCAACTGGAAGACAGGGGGTAGTGGTGGGGGTTAACAGGCAGACGCGTGGACAGGCCCCCTGCCCACCCTCCAGAGTACACCCGTGAGGCGCAGGCATGTGCCGACGCAGCCATCCATTGCCTTCTTGCTGCTCGATTGTTTGTTTTCACTACACTGGAGCTGCTATTTTTGGCTGGAAAGCTAGAGGTCTGGCAGGGGGCCATGGTCACTTCTGACAAGTGCAAACAAAACAAGCCAGTCATCCAAGAAATCAGTGTTTTGTTTTGTTTTTTTAAATGAACAATGGCAAGCACACGCTCAGGGAGGAACGACATCCTCATGTGTACGCTCACGTGAGCCCCTGTTTGTATTCGGAACAAAGAGCCAGCCGGGTTCATCCTGACTCACAGGCCGGAAATGTCACAGGAAACGAGTTGCCGTTACAAAGTGTTTTCTAAGGTTTGGAACACAGTCTTCATATGACTGACAGCATGACTGCAGAGTGCCCTCTAAGGATTAAATAACAAAAACAACAACTAAACGATTCATATTTGCTAAACATGCAGAAGGTTTAACATCCCAACTCAATTCTTCCCACCACTTTTCATTATTTTTATCATTCTCTTTTCACCTGATGAGGTTTAGCACAAAGATGTTAGGGGCTTCGGGTCTCAATCCACTGAGGCCCCGAAGACTAGCGTGGCCCACAGGGGAGACAAAAATCTCACAGTAATGACACCTTCTAAGCTTGGAGAGCTGGGCTTTGGCTTTCAGATGCAGCTAATATGCTTTTTTTCTTTTTGACACTGGGAAATAGACCTTCAAGGTCAACATCTTGACCATACACAATCCTGATACATTTTTACAGGATGGGACAGTCATTTTAGGAGAAAAAAAACACAAGCTGAGTAAAAAGACATCTGCTGTGTATCATAATACTTTATAAATGAAGTACACAGTGCAATATTTCTAACATTTACCTCTTTGAAGCTGTATGTATGACTCAGCTTAGCAACCTGCATGCTGCTCCATCAGCAGCGAATTGATCACAAAGGCTCTGAGTCTCTGGGGTGCGGCACTAAACGTACCTGAAAACTCAACCTCCATTGTCATGGTTTCAACAGAAAGGCCAGCCGTGACCAGAATGTACAGCTGCATCCTTTTGGGGGATTCATGCACGGGGCGGAATGAAGTGCTTACAGGCTAAGCTGTATTTAACGCTGCGGCATATTCATCTTGTCACTCTTGACTAAACGGCACACGAGTGTCAAATAAGATGAAAGGGTGGAAACTTCCTAGGGAAGTGCCCAGTTCTGATTAGTCCAGAATGTAGACTTCCTTTTCCTGCTCAGATGTGATTGGACAAGGGACACTATGTGATGGAGGAAGGATCTCTGATAGAGCAGGACGTGTGCACGGTCTGGTTTAGGGAAAAGGCATCTTGGAATGGAGCAAGATTGGGGGGGTGGGGGGCAGGGGTACATACCATCTCTTCCAGCTGCACCTGGATCTGCCTGTGAACCTCAGCCATCTGAAAGAGCACATCCCCTGTGGAGACAGAAGATGGGGGCAAGGATAAACAAAGGAGGGCATAGGGAGAGAGGTGGAGAGAGAGGAAGAGAGAGATAGAAGCACAAGTCTCTCCCCCCCAAACACTGATTCAGTAGGATCACCAACGTGCAGGACAACCATGCAGCCGCACAAACACAAAAGACAGGCGTCTATAAGCGAGGAGGAGGAGGGGGGGAGAGGAGGAAGGTGGGCAGGATGGAACACAGGTCAAGTCACAAAAGAGTAGAACAGACAACACTGGGGGAGGAAAAAAAATGAAAATCACAACAACGATATGGAATAAAACAGACAAACCGAGTGAAACGAAAAACCACTAATTAGTTAACTGGGAAAAATCATAAAACTATCCAAGCTTGCATTATAATTGTCGATTATCGAAGCAAAAAAAAAAGAAAAGGATTTTGAAACTTTTAATGGATTATCCCTTTTTATTAAAATGAGGGATACTTAACACAGCAAAAGGAAGTCAACTGAAGAGAAAGAAAGAAGTCTGAAGAAAGCGAATGAAAGAAAAATGGTGAGTCATGCAGGCAGGAATGTGCGCATTGGTTTACGATACCTACATGCTGCCTCTTCTGATAATGCAATGCATTGTGAAAAAAAGGAACAAAAAGATCTAGATTGAGCAAAGAACGGAAGTAAAAAAAACGACCTGGAGAGACAGGGAGAGAAGAGCTACCCAAGAGCAATGAGACACGAGGCAGACTTCTCCACGCAACTGAACCACTTCAGTGAAGGACCCGGGAGAGGCGTCCATAAAGTGCCCGCAGGAGGCCTGTCTGGCCCCAAGGGAGGTTGCCCCAAAATGTTAGGCTGGATGTTATACAAGAGTTTTTGACTGTGATGACCCTTTAGAAAGAGCTGTTGTTTAGCATGTTGGGTATTTGAAATGAGGACATGGTCAAATGAGTTTGGAGAGGCGGATACAGCTGACCAGGAGTGAGAAAGGTGCCAAGATTCAAGGTGACATGCCCACAGTGGGCAGCAGGTGGTGCGGTGGTTAAGCTCATGAACCTGGACCCCGAAACATGCCTGTGATGTAATGTTGTAAGGTGCTTCCTCTGAGGTCCTCCACTACGAAATCCAGGTGTATGAATGGATAATGTCTATACGTGGCATCTGTGCTCCTTAGGTAACAAAATGCCTGTCTGCAGGCAAACAGGTGACTGTAATATGCAGAACTGAAGTATTTTTAATAGTTGTCCTGAGTGCTGAATGTAAAAAATTTGGCTGGGCATGTCTGTACTTACAAGAGTGAAACTGACAATGTTGTGGGGGTGTGACAAAGGTGGGGAGGTCTTTTATTGGCCCAGCAGTGCTGGGAGCTGGGGCTCAGACATGGAATGGCACAGTCCCGGGTCCTTACTGATGGGGTTCGACCGGACCTGAATTCATCAGAACAGCATGTAATGCAAACTGTTACACACAGATGGGGACTTATCGGAGTTTAACACCGTTAGCCGCAAACGCTTTAGACTTTAACCATGACACACTCTCCGCTTTCCGGGGACCATCTGTTGGGGGAAACTTACAGCTCGTTGTACCTTCCAGCACCAAGGAAACGTGCAGCTTAGATTCACTAAAAACCAGTGGATAGTTTGGTAAACTCGCTGCTGGGTCACCTTGTGAAGGGGCTTGGGGGGGGGGGGGGCTGCCTGAGCTGTTTTATAGACATTCCAATTACACTGACCTCCCCCCCCCCCCCCCCAGCTGCCCCCTGATGGTGATGCCTGAGACCTTGTGCACTGTATTTTCTCTGGTGCTGGTGTAAACACTCCCCCAACAATATGCACATGTAAATACACATAACAACACACACAGAGACGTACACCCCCACCAGCCCAGAACCCACCCCATTCCAGCTTCAGCCTCCACCTTTATCACCCACCCCAGCAAACAATAACATGATAGGGCAGCTCTCTTTCCTCCCAAGGTCACAAGGTCACGCTGGGATAGGGGACAAAGTCATTGAGCATGGCTGCCCCGCAGGATCTGGCCACCTCGCCTTTAGCGGTCATGCCCACCCGCCCACACCTATGTCGCCCATGATGGTGTGAGGGATTTTAAATTACATGCATGCGGGAGTCTGAACATAAGCAGCAGTAACCCCCCACTCCGCCCCCCCGAATCATCACCGCCCGCTGCATGAATTCACGGCTACAGGTCACCTCACAGCGACCAGCCACCCACTGAAAGAAACTGATAAAAGAACAAATAAATGACTCAGCTACACGGAAAATGATGTAATATTCACTTAGCCCTGATCCTCAAGACCCAGAAAGTGTCCATGAAAATAGTGACCCCATGGCCTAGCATGCTGTGTGTGAGTGGCTTGATTTAGAGTAGGCAGGCCCAGGGAGTGGAGACGATCACCCTCCACACCCTTACTCCCAGCCCTCACTCTCAGCCCCCACTCCCAGCCCTCATGCTCAGCCCCCACTCCCAGCCCTCACTCCCAGACCTCGCTCCCAGCCCTCACTCCCAGACCTCGCTCCCAGCCCTCACTCCCAGACCTCACTCCCAGCCTTCATGCTCAGCCCTCACTCCCAGCCCTCACTCCCAGACCTCACTCCCAGCCTTCATGCTCAGCCCTCACTCCCAACCCTCACTCTCAGACCTCACTCCCAGCCCTCACTCCCAGCCTTCATGCTCGGCCCTCACTCCCAGACCTCACTCTCAGCCCTCACTCTCTCTCATATGGTGTCCTCCATTGTTCACCCATAATCAGGACCTAGAACTGATTCTGACAGCTTAGATCCTAAAGCCCAGCACTGCCTGCCCTCACCATGCCAATCCATTACATGGACAAGTTTAGCATCCCCTCAAATTGTGTCCCAGATAAAGTTAAGACAAACAAATTTGTTTTAATGAGCCTCCAAGGATCCTGTGATATGTACAGTGGTATTCATTAACAGTTTGCCTGATTTCTCTGTCCCCTACTAACAGATTTTCCATCATAAGAATACCGCTTTCTTGGAGCCCTTCCCCGTCAATGACAATCCACTGAATCAGCAAGGTCCCCACAAGGTCCCTGCTTATAGAGAGTTTTGGATCCTTTATCTAAAATGGCAGTCAAATGTACAGTAAGCCCCCAGAAGCATGGTTCTAGCTAACTCTGCGTGTCTGTGCACAGGTTCCACAGATGACTGATACTCTCAACAACGACAAGCTATGAAGGGAATCTGGGGGGTTGGTTTCACTTGGCTGAGGTTAACTTGTTCTGTGTGACTTTTCATTCTCCCTCCCTCCTTCTTTCACACGGTTGGCTATTCCAGCCTGTCACACCTTCCGTAACCTTGGCCTTTTTTTGTGCTGTGTGGGCGATAGCAGGCAAATGAATGCAGACAAGTTTACATTCGTAAATAGGCAGGTTTCCATGTTGCTATCATTGTTATTGTAATATAATCAAGGTCAGCCAAAGAGAACGTGTGGGGAACCAGTTTGGTACAGGATACAGGACAGCCCCTATATTCTGTTTTTGGTCAGACTATTTAGCATGGGGCGACTGTTTCAGAGTGATGTGGCTTATAGGGCTAAATCTAAGGTGCTGGTCAGCATGTTGTGTCTTTCTTAGTCCTACTGATGTTTGAACAAGATGCCAATCCAGTATGACAAAGCCAAGGCAAGGCAGAGCAGAAACAACTATCCAACACTGTCCAATGAGTCACCACAGATGTCAATCAGGTGAGTCCTGTTTGAACCTTTGACATCCCCTGGCAACATTGCTTGGCCTGAGGTCACCGTGAACCACTTAAAATGACAAAATAAGTGCCTCTTCACCAACATCTGCTCGAGGCCAACGAAAGACATTGTGGGATACTCCCGCTGCTTCACAAAGTCTAATTCCACTTTGTCCTTCATTTACGTGGCAGACGCTCTGGTTTGAAATGACTTACAAGTCCATATGTGCATTCCCTGAGATGGGGAGGGGGCAGTCACATGGAGCTCTAAGCAAGTTTTTAACATCCCCCGGCTGTTGGAGCTGATAATGGGAAAAGGAGATGTGTGCGAGACGTTGCCTCCTACTGGGACGGGGACACGGAGCACACCAACTATGCAGCAGTCCCTTACGTCCACCGGCAGCCAGCACATGGGACTAGACTGAGCTTGAGCTTGTGGGGGGGAATGAATGGTTGTTTGTTGTGGATGATGTTTTGTGTGCTGACATCTTCAGAAGCCCTTCATCTTCTGACCGTCAACACCTACACTAGCTACTATTTTGAATTTCAGGTTGAATATCCTGAATACATTGGTCTTCTTTACTACCCTCCTGGTAAAACTGACTGAAAGACATACAGAGAGGGGGAGAGAGGGAGGGAGAGAGAGAAAGAGCAATAGACTCCTTTTTGAGATGACTGGTGAGACAGGCTAATTACCTGTTAATGAGATCTGGCCTATGCTGTTAAGAGCCTTAACTACAGCACATGGTTTTCATGAAGGAGGGGTGTTATTCTGTGTTTCTTTGCCAGGGGGGCTTTCCCAGCAGAGTGGTATTAGCAGCAGAATGAAAGGTTTTGGATGGGATTAGAAGGCAGGGTACACTGGGGTACACTCCGCCCACTGCAATATCAGCGACAATGTCATGTGACACAAAAAGCCAAAGGATGACCTCAGCGCCCTTCAGTCTCTGCTGAAACCACAGAGGGACCAGAAAGAACCCGATGAGACTTGTTTACAGAAGGGTCAGGAGATGACGCCATGACTCAAACTGCTGTAAATACAGCGATGGGACAGAGTGAAAGCAGCCGCTTTGGTGACAGGTAACCTTCATCTCCTCCAGGCTTCCTGTAGACAGCCCTAAACTGGCCATGCAGGATTTCACTAAGAAGTTCTTAAGATGCCTCAGGATTATGGGTCGCCAAAGAAACGGCTAAGCTTGGATGGGGTGTGGGGGATAAATTATATGTTGGAGGGTGCATAAGATTCAGGAGGCCAGATGACACACACCAGAGAGGATTCCCTGAAAGATGAAGAGAGGCCACTTACCCACACATTATAGCTCACACCCATTTCCCAGCACGCACTGTGCCCAGGTAGATGGGGCAGGTGTCAGGAGACAAGAGAGAGGGCTAAAAAATGGTTTGTGTTCTCTTTAGAACAGGGCCAGGTGTTAGTGGCGAGAGAGCAGCGTTTCAGTGGGAAAACGCACACACCTTCACACACACACACGTGCCCTCACACACGGACACTCGGTCCAATCAGCCATGGAGAACATGCAGTCTTCTTCTGCAATTAACTTCACATCTCTGCACTATGAATAAGCCATCACTGCAAGAAGAGAACTACACACCATATGTTTTTCCTGCCCTGTTTTATGTTATTTTTAAAAGCAAATTACAGAGAGGGAAAGGCTGTATTTGCCCCCCACCCACTGAAAAGTGGCCTAGTCACTGTCAGAGGAGAAATTCAGGGAGAAAATGGTCAATAAAAGCTGAAAGGTGGCACTACTTCATGTTTTGGCTTTTCTGTCCATCTTTCTTACAGGATAGCTCCCCAATGGATGCATTCATTGGAGGGCAAGACACTGTCCTTACCCAAAATTCATTATATTAAGGCTAATTGCTTCCAGAACCCCCCAATTTCACCATTTAACTTTTTACGTTTTAATGAGGAGAGTCAGTGGTAAAACGTGTCACCCTGAGGGAGGAAGAGAGAGAAGTATCACGCCAAACATGGAAGAAGGAGCAGCTAATTAGAGCAGCAATTGGAAAGTTAATTTGAAAAGGCTTTTTTTTTGGTCTCAAATTGTTTCCCCCATGAGGTTCAGTGTGACCTTTCTCAGATGTTCAGCTTTCCGAAAGGAAGCGTTCTTACGCAGTGAAGTTAATTCCCAATACTCATGTAGACCTACGTGAGGACAGCACAGTGAAACCATGATTCACACAAAGACAAATGCACGCACATTGATAAAAAATGTGAGGAAGACCAAAATGAGTTTAGGGAGACTAGACTAGCCCAATCACTAAAACAGTCTGAAATCAAAGTAAACTACGCTGTTTTGGCAATACGTCGCATGATGTGTAATCACCATGGTGATCACCATTTTGGCACACTGCCTATGCAGAGTCCCCGAGGTGAACTTTTTTTGTTTGCACTGATCCCACCCACTTGTCTACGATTGGCTGACAAATGTGATGCCACTGTATTGGTCAGCAGAACTAATTACGTAAT
>JAUMHC010000099.1:2871444-2886068 GCA_032359785.1 Heteromormyrus szaboi | reverse complement strand
CACACACACACACATACACACACACACACACACATACATACACACACACATACACACACACACACACACACACACACACACACACACACATACATACACACACACACACACACACACACACACACACACACACACACACATACATACACACACATACACACACATACACACACACACACACACACACACACACACACACACACATACACCCTCCAGCTTGAGCTGATTACTCAACAGCTGTGAGCCCCCCCACCGATTCCCCCACACGGATTTGCTGGCTGCACTGCAACCGTCTGGTGTCTGGGACCCGAGAACTAGCACATCAATCACATAATACACACACACACACACACACACACACAGACACACACATACACACACACATACAGACACACACACAGACACACACAGACAGACAGACAGACACACAGACACACACACACACACACAGACACACAGACACACACACACACAGGTTTGTGTAATTATATATTTGTGGGGACTCTCCATTCACTTCTATGGGGAAAATTCTAATCACCACATGATGACCTTAACTCCTTACAAGTCCTAACTTTTAATCATAAGTAACCAAACAAAATATGGCACAATATTGGCATTTTTTAATTTTTTATTGCATTCACAGGACATTTGGTCCCCACAATGTAAAATAAACCTAACCCACACAAACACACACACACACACACACACACACACAGCCTGCACCTCAGCCACCCAGAAAATAGGAGCCATCAAGCCCCCTCCCTCACAGGGAACACCCAGACTGCCAGGCGTGTCCCTCTGCTCCAGTACAGTAACTCCGCCCCCCGTCTGCCGGAACATCATGTCCCAGAATGTCCCCTCAGTAATGATTAGGTAAAACCCAGCCACTCGGGTTCCTGCTCTCACACTGCAGTTACTTGTATATGCCTTGCTCTGCTAAACTGTCACATCTCTGACATCCAGATAAGGTGCTGAACCGAGGCTGTCTAAAGCATGCCTGATGAAAAATGCTCGGGGTCTTCAGAGCATTCCCTGCTCATCGGCACCACGAGCTGTTCCACTAAAGCACCACGGTCGCTACGGGTCCAGTGTCACATGACTGCAGATACAGAACCCCCCATTCAGAGGTCCTTAGGGCATTGTGGGCTTTCAATGGCTGCCACACCTCTTAATGCAGTGGTATTCAAACCTTGTTTGACTGGGTCCCCCAAGGGTTCATATATTTGTCCTACCCACCAACAGAACGGTATTCCAGATACGCATCATCATATTTTCTGTTTCGACTCATTAGGTTTCCTTTGCCATCCCATTTTCCTTGAACGCTACCAGCGACTTGAAATTTCTCCAAGGTTCCTCCAAGTATGTCAGCATTAAATGAGCAACTTTCCCAGCATAAAATTTCATTATATCACTAGTCAAACCAGTTCAGTATATTCAATACGTGGTGCCTGTCCATTTGGTAGATTTTAATAACTGTCATTTACTAGCATCATGTAATCTGTACAGGCATATAATGTGCTCACATAATTTTTGATATTTCGGAAGATTGCAATTTCCAAATATATCTGCCCCCAACTCAAGTCTACCCCCCAGTTGTTTTTTTCCTTCACCTGCACTACCCCCCCCCCCCCCACATACACACACACACACAATTTCTTCGCGCCCAGCAGTTTGTGCTATGTTCCATTTATCTCGGAGGTACTGGGAATGACATCACACCTAAATTAACCGCGTTCCAGTACAAGTCAGAAAGCCATTTAGCAACCCCAGGGACCAGTTTCAGAAAGCAGGAATTCTTGCTACGCCAGATAACCTGTCGGATTTAAGGTATACCAGTTTAAATGGCCTTTATCTTCGTTCACTTATATTTACCCCGACTACCTTAAATCCGACGTTATCTGGCTAAGCAGGAAACCCTGCTTTCTGAAACAAGCCCCAGTTCTAGCCAGGTTCATTTTTAGCAATACCAGTAAATAACTACACATTACGTGGTATTTTGCCCATAAAAACACCGTAGCAACATTTCAACAGATAAAGGTTGGACAAAACTGTCTGTACAACGGATTTATTAAGACACAAATAAGACATAAGTGCTAAAAAGCAGTTTATAACTTCAGCTTTCACGTCTGCTGATGAAGGGCTCAGCCTTCTGGAATTCTGAGGTTGGGGTTGCAGAGATTCTCTGACTTTTCATGTCAGAACTTTGAGCTCAGGGGACGTTCCAATAAAAATTTCTGACTTGGAGCTCAGAAATTCTGACTTCCCTGTTCAAATGGAATGCAGCATTGAAAACGTCTGTCTTAATGTCTTAATATTGGATATTTTTAGTGAGCAATTCACCTAGTGTCTAAGGTGTACATTAAACTGCAAAAGTCTTCAAGACCAGATGTTCACCAGGGATGAGATACAAGACCTTGGAAATTTGGGTAGAAATTATCCTGGGGTCAAAGGTCAGAACCCTATGTCACAGGATGAGAGCAAAATGTATGTCACCATCCTCGTAACAGAAAGTGCAACAAATAGGTAACAGGCAGACCTGTCCAGTTATGCCAGAAGCCCACCCCCCTCCCATCAACTCCACCTTTACTGGGGTTTCACACCCTAGATAGGTTTTATTCCGGTTCCTTTACTGCATAATGCTTTCCCTAGGGTGCAGGCATTTGGCTGTGAAGAACAGGTGGTTGTTATAATCCGACCTCCAAATCCACCGCATGCAGGCAGAGGGGAAACCGCACGCCGTCCCGTTTTGTCGCTAATCTTATTTCTCTGCTCGCTTAAGAGTCGCGGCATTAAAACACCCCGACAGTCAGATATCCAGCCCCGTACCGCTAACCCTCAAACCGCAAGGGGCCATAGGAACCCAGGGGGATGTGCCCCCCCCCCCCCCAGTATTTAATTTGGCTTCATTCATCCCCAAATGTATTTAATTATTAAGTTGTGTCCCTTCTCAGTTTCAAACTCTCTTCTACGCCATTGCAAATCTGCGCCTCTTTAGTGTCACCCGCTGGCCGGGGACGGGTCACTACCGCCGAATGAGTCACTCCGGCGGCCCCAGGACGGACAGGAGGATCTATCCCGGGTGACAGCCATCTGCTTCACCCCCTGAGCCACCCACCCTTTCCTCCTATTCTCCCCAGTTTTTTCTCCTCCTCCTCGTCATCCAGTAGGACACCACCCCCGCCATGCCTCTGCTCGGTACATGTAACCCCCCCCCCCTTCCCATCCAATGTTTAACCATCATGTCGAGGCTTATGAGGAGCGCAGTACAGCCCAGGGGTGCGGAGGCACGCGGGCATGTGCTGCGGTGACCTCGATAGACCCACGTCGCCTTCCCGCGTTTTACATAGTTAATCGCATGATCCAAAATAAACGACTTTGCCTCGATTTACTAGGCTAATCTAAACCAGTGAAAAGACCCCGGGAGGAAACCGAAGTCTATATTCAGCCCCCTCTGAAAGAGCGCAATTCCCAATTAATTATATTTGAGAAACACCGGCGAAGCGCCTCGCCGCTCAGGGCTGGGATCTTATCCCGCACTATAGTATTTTCCCCTATTAATAATTAGGCTTCTCCTAACAGCTATTTGATATTTCCTAAACATATACCGATGTTTCCCTATATGTTAGCTTTTCGCGCGGATTCCCTTCTCCCTGACACATCCAGCTCGGCTTTTTATGCTTAAGCCAAATAAAGTGATGTCGCAAAGGAGTGTTTTCAGTTATAAGCATGAACCCCAAACCTTTATAAATTAGTTCATTTGCGGGTTTTCTTCTGAGACCGGGTTACTCGCGGCACCGCGGGGATGGAGCGCTGTAATGTTATTTCCAAGTTATTTGTAACACAATAAACTACGAAAACGCAAAGTGCTTCACCGGGGTCACCGTGTGAGGCGAGACAACCAGATTTTGTCGTACTGAACTTAATGAAAATTTTAACACGGCAAAATAGGTCTATACAGGTAAAATACTCTATGAAATAATGTATAATAAAGAGTCATAGAACAAAAAAGTTACCGGTAGCAATGACAGGTTAATTAGGCTAACCCAAATACTTTGGCACAGCGGAATTTAGGCTCATTTCATTCGAGTATGAGAAATTACTCCTGGTGAATATTTTCAGGCACATATATATGTCCAGGTCTGACTCACATCTGGTCCGCGGTCGTGTTGCAGGTTCCGATCACGATAATAAAAAAACACATGAAATAAATCACAAAAAAGTACCGCGATCATAAACTGTCGAGTCTCCTACCTTGTAGACATTTTCCGTTATACGGTGCACCTCGTCCGTACGTGACATACTGAAATCTCCAGCCAGGACCATAGACTAGATGTTTTCCCCTTTCGAGATGAAGCGCTATCCGAGCAGAGAGTACGACAATGAGATGGACTAATGCAGCGATGTCAGACCTCGGGGAGAAGCCCAAAAACACGGACGAGGCTCGGCGATCTCGCAGCTTTTATACGGAGCTCGCCCCCAGCGCCCACTCGGACCCACGCACTCTCTCACCGTACCGGGAGAGAGGGGACTAGTCATACCGGCAGCATTTTACAATGAACCGGTCCCCGCCTCTGACCACGCCAACTCCTCCCACGGCTACGCCTCCCTGCCCGGCATCCTGGAGCCGCCCGCCTGGCCGACCGGCCGTCATTCATTCATGTGGCCTGTATTTACAGCGCATTTTCACGCAGCATCCCGGACTGACATCGATGCCAAGGCCCATGCGTCTGCATTTACGCTACACATCCGGCTCTTCCAGCTGCCATTCAAAAATAAAAAAAAAATAAATACACCCCCATTGTCTTCTACCGCAGTGTTGTCATATAACAGTATAAGAGCAGCCCTTGATCTTATTTTCTTCCAGCTCAGTCAAGCGTATTTATAAAGAATCAGCATATTAAACAAGATGCCCCAGCTGTGTCTCAAGTGAATATTAATCGGCTAGTTAAGCACGTTCAACGCTGTCCCCGTGGGCTATTGAACATAAGGCATGGTTACATATTAATGGGAATAGTTTAATCAGTGATGCGGAGCTTCAGTTTACCCGCAACCCGACGTCTTGGGGGGGGGGGGGGGGGTTGTCCTTTACAATGTGATTAATTCATCGCAGTTTGTACGTGAAATGAGTATGGATATTGAAAGTGTAGCAGTGAGTTTGTTATAAATGGGGAATACAGGCAGCGGACGTGATGCTGAAGTGTGTACAGTATGTGGGTATTTGCGGGAGAGGTGCCGGAGGTGGGCTGCTTTCGCTCGGCGGCCGGTGCCGGTACACTGTGCGGCGTGGGCGGGGAATCCTGCACCTCCTCTTCAGCGAGTCACGACGTCTTCAGAAAAACGATCTTCTCGCTGCTTCTTCGTCTTTCAGTATGTACTTCCCAAGACCCATTCAAATACCAAAATATCCACCGAAAGTGATATAAAAACACACAGCATTCACTGTACACCTAGTTCTCCCGCACCCTGCTGTACGGTGCGGCAGTTTAAGAGTTAATGGTCCAGACTATTAACCAAAAAGTTGCCCGGATCAAAGACTAGTAAAGGTTGGTACCTCTGGGGAAGCACCTGCATCTGAATGAGTGAATAAAACGTAGGCTATAGCGTGAAATAGACTATACAGCTGTGTCTACATGAAGTGTCCGCTAAGCAAACCATCACAGTAATAAAATCACTGCGGCAGACACGCATTGTTAACCTGCTGCTATTCCTGACGGCGTATCCGGATCTCCAACCGATATCGGCTCTTTGTGATCAATACCTACGAGATTAAGCCATAAGCACGCCGCACCATCGCTGACAGGGGCGCCCTGGGGCAGCGGATCGGAACCAGCGGTCCTGAACGCCCGCTGTCACTCAGTCCGAAGCGGATCTCTAGCCCTTACAGCGCACCGATGCCGAGCCTGGCGCCCCCCTCCGCGCAGTCCGGTGCCTTGTTTAAAAATATCAGCTAAAGACGTCACGCTGGAAGAGGACAATCAATCAAGATAAATGAAATACGGTTTTGGTTATATAACAAGTGCTCCATTGTGGAATACGCACAGGCCCACGTGCTTGAAGGAAACAATTGGATGCTTTTAAATGCGTGGGCAGCTTTTACTAAAATACAAGTACTTATGGTTTTTAGACTGCAGAGAGGCCGGGGTCTGCTGGAATGCAACAGTTGAGAAAAAATTTATCTTCGTCCCACCGACAGTAGAAAAATGTCCAGGTTAAAGTCCTCGACCCGATTTGTAGCATTAAACATTAAACTAGTCGTGTTAGTGAAACTGTGAGCTACGCAAGGTCTAGCTTCTAAAAGCACTTATATTAAAACGTAAAAACTATTTTCGGCGTTTATTACTTAGCCTAGGCCTACGTTGCTTGCTTAAACTGATTCCTATTGGAAATTTCAATTATAACCATGAAATGTCATCATGTAGTGTGGATTAGTACAAATACGTCCGCAGTACTTACTTGCAGATGTGCTTATTGGCCAGAGCAGGACGCAGTTAACATATTCAGTACATTATGCGTCTCAGTTTAATTTTTTCGGGGACATATATAGGCATATGGGAATGACACGCGACGTTACAATTCGAGGGATTCCTGCATGATGGAAAATGAGCCTAGATCAGCCAAAGGGGACAAGGTGTTCTGCTTTAGACGCAGCGTTACATGGTGGCGCAGTCAGACACTAATCCCCTGCAGTGATTTGGAGACTCCTCTTCATGCATGAATTCACTTTAGGGCTGAATTTACAGCCTTCCCCTCCAGCAAAATGAAAAAGGCGAACATAACGCTGCTAGCGCCTCCTGCTGGACACTGAGGGACAATCTGATCCCAGTTCCTAAACGCACCCTCCAATCCGTGCTGGTTGGTGTGATGTTATTTTTAGAGATGAACCGGGAAACCAGAACTGCCTGCCTAAAATTAAGGATCCCCCGGTGTATCAGGAAGAAATATCACATTTTCCCACATTCCTTACTTGGGGCATAGAATTAAAAAAAAAAAAAACCACCTCCAATCCAAGGATGCCACACTTGGGTAAATATAAAAACGAAAATTTCCCTTCTCAGATCTTTTTCTGCACAATTTTGCTAACGTCCAAAATACTGCGAAATATATCTTGCATCTATAATACATGAAAAACCCAACAGGCAGCGTCCTTGGAAAATGAGTAGGTCTACATGCTGGCTCCGTCTGAACTGAAGTTTCTCACATAGCACCAATAAGTTACCCCGCGGTAATGTCATCGCCCCCGTCAATGTGTGAACGCATCACCAATGAAATGTCAAACTCTCTGTGAGTCTTAGTAATGATTAATAAAAAAAAATCACTATATTTTATCCCATCTAAAACGGTTGTCCTGGAAAAAAACACTTTTTTACGACACTGAGCGCAAACTTAAAAACATAAGTTTACAACAACAACACTAACCGGGATCCAATAGTAACCCCAATACTTATAATTACTATCAATATGGAATGTGGTGAGAGGTAGAAAAAAGATAGTACACTATTCCTCATTGTCGCACACCGCTGTTAGCGGCGTGCTGCGCATGCGCCACCAGCCCCCGGGTTTCGGGCCGGAGCCGGCAAACGGCAGCGGCCGGTCGGACGGACAGGGGCGGGGAAGGCCGGCGCCGTAATCATCCGGTGTGCCTTAATATAGCCCGGTTTCCGAAAGATCTCCCAGGGAAACACTTTGTACCCCCGCCCACTCGTTTCATACTTTTTTTCGGTTACAGTCTCATTTCGTGATTCACCGGCCCACGGTCTTTCTGTCGTTCTGGGCTCCGTATTGGCAGAGAGCGACCCGCGCCGAGTCCAGCCGCGACCGCCGGCGGCTTTAATTACGGCTCTTGTCATCTAGGTGGCGATTATTACACCGCGGGCGGTGCAGCACCGGTTGTAATTAGCGTCGTGACATAATTAGATTTACAAACGGGGGTTCTGAACGAATGGAGGGTGTGAGCCATGGTCCATCGGCCCGACCCTAGGCCTGTAGAATATACTGTTCGGAAGGTAAAACGGACTCATAGCTGGAGTGGAAAGTAGGGGGAAAAACCACCAGTTATCTACCAGAACACAAGGGTTATCTGAAAGAATTAAAAACTTTTATTGTGCAGGAGGGACTGGGAGGGGGGAGCACATTCTAAAAACGCAAACTTATTTTGTAATCACCGGCAAATGTTATCAGGAGGTCGACGGTATAATTAAATTCCAGTGAAGTGGAACAGCTAGAAAGTAGCCTCAGAAACACATTCCTGCAGGACTTAATGATATCCGCAAGTCCATAACAGACAGAAAAAGCTGGGGGGGGGGGGGGGGGAATTGCCATTTTGGGTTAAACAGTGAATTCTGCATCAGTTACAGGGGTCCACTAATACCACTAATATCCTGTTAATTTTGAGAACATGCTGGTTTAAACAAACATAACACAGACTGAGCGGTTTGCTGCCTGGGCCACCATAACCAAACCAAAGGATGCTGACCCAAAGCCCAGGGCACTAACCCACTTCCTGCCAGATGTGGCTGCATCGTCTTCGCTGTGGGAAACCCGGCAGCGATGAGGTGATATTCAGGAGCGGAGGTAAGCTGCCGAGGACAGGATCAGCCCCCCACGTGGCTGGGAAAGCGACCCAACGCACTGCAGAGCAGGCAGACAATGCAGAACAGGAGGTGCGACTCAATGGGGCAGGAGAACGGCAGAGAGCTTAACAGCACTGAGGGCGTTCTCAGTAAAGTCAGGCCTCCACCCTAACTGGCCCCTGAGCTGGGGGGGGTGGGGGTGTTACGCCACAGTCGCCACCCGCCTGAGTTCCAAGGGGGAGTCTGGGACGGGGGGGGGGGGGGGGGGGGGGGGACGGCAGGCGAGGGCTAAGCTGCGGGTCCCGCTAGGCTACCAGCATCTCTGACTTGGTCTTCACCCTCGTCCTCTCTGGAAAGCAAAAATAAATTAATAAAAATAGTTCTCTCTCTCACACACCCACACACACGTCAGTGGAACAGCATCTTCTGAGCACCAGAAACAGCTGTGCAGTCTCCAAAGGGCCAGCTTGGTCAGCATTTCCTCCCCAGGCAGCACTGACCTTACAGAAGAAAACCGTCCGACTCCTGGTTCCATGTGTGAGACCCCCCCCCATGCTTTTCTGGGGATATTTCCCCACAGGGTCCCAAAGAAAATGCAGCTCAGGTGGACTGCCCCCCCGTGCGTGACGGACTGGGCGAGCGTGTGCAGAGACAGACACGGCACGCCATCCTAGGTGGCCCTGCACCCGTGCACAGAATCTAACCTCGTGTCACATGGAATTTAATACTCGTAACTGAAGGTACCTATTCTGCTTTTACAGTGCCGGCTGCTATTAAATCATTTTTAGTGATAACTGTAAGTTAGCTTAAACTGAAGTACTGTTACTCAGGCAATAGCCAGACACCTCAGCTCGGAACGCTGTACACTATTGGTCAATGCACTGCAGATGTACAATACAGTCTGGTTACGTGACGCGGGGGAGGGGGGGCAGAACGTGAAATTCGGCAACCTTCACACTCTCCACAGGCTGGAGGTACAGTGAAAGGTGGTCATACCCAGTTCTTCCGCAGGAACCTCCGGCAGGTCCTCCTTAGGAACGTCAGGGAGGGAGACATCTCCCTGCGGAGCCCAAGAGGGGAACAACAGCCACGATCAGTCTGACACTTACATTACGCAGCTGAACAGTGTCAAAGCAACGTCTGCATCCCAGGAGTGTCAGCGTCCAACTCGAGGAAACTGCCCAACATGCCGGGGTTACCGTCGCTGTAAGGAGGCGACGAGAGGAAAGAGAGACGGGGCGGGGGGACGTGACCCACCTGCGTGATGGCGTCCAGCTCAGCCAGAACCGCGTCCTCGTCCTCCTGGGTCAGGGAGCCCGCCAGCATGTCATCGATTTGCTAAAATGGGCACAGGAAACGAGCGCCAATTAAGACAAAGGTGGGTGAGGGAGGCGGCCACACTCACGATAACGGCAATGAAGAAAGGAAGCCCACCCTCTGGTACTCAATGGCATCCTGCGTCTCGTCCATGATTCGCTCCACTTCCTCTATCGACATCACCTGGAAGGTAAGGGAAGGTGGCTCAGAGGCAGCCAATCACAGCAGTCACTGTAAAAGGCAGGGCTCCCATTGGTGGGCTCCAGAGAGTGGGATGGCCTTCCTGGAATATAGAGGCTTAGCAGAGGCGTCCCAGGAGATCATGTGATCCATTAATCTTACTGATTATAAACTTAGGGGGGGATGGGGGGCCTGACGACACAAACAGATCCCTGCAAGGTCCTGCGGCAAGAGATACGTGCCACAACTGGCACTCTAACCCACTGTATGAATATTAATGCCAACCTCCCCTCCCAGCCCATCCCCCAGCGACTGGGGGACGGATTATCACACACCGGGTTAATCCACTGCCACCAATTAGCCATTCCTACGCGAAGGAAGGTGAGCAATAAACAAACAGCTGACTGCAACATGAGAAAAGCTGGCCGTACCCATGACAGGTCTCAGCTTTCTGCTACACAGTCAGCGGTTATTGCAGTTAATCTGTTCATCTCGTAAGATATGAGGAGCAATTCTAGCAAGAAAGCCAGAGCTCCAAAACTGTTGCCCCAGGGCCTCCGAGATGTCGGCTCCTGTTCCGTTTGCGAGGACCAGGAGTACAGCGGACGACCAGCTTCAGCATCAGTACCTCATGCATCTTCTTCAGACAGTCGTTACCAATCTTCAACCCCTCAATGACCTTCATCTCAATCTGGGCAAACTCAATATTTTGGACCTGTACAAGCAACACTTGTGTTAGTTTCTTTCTTTGGTTCAAAGTTATCACTTTCCAAAAAAAAAATTGAATAGTTGTGAATATAAAACAATAATAAATATGCAAGACTGTCTTAACTGTCACCAAATGGAAAATAGACAGATTATACTGAGTGTGCTGGCTTTTGTGAGAGTCAGTACATTCCCACAAAGGGTGTACAGTGCTCGGGCCCGTGGGGCCACAGAGGCACCTCCTCACCATCCGCTCCAGGTTGCCTATCTGGTTCTCTGTTTTCTCCAGCAGCTGGTCCTGGTATCGCTTCTTCTTGAGCAGAAGTAGGGCCTTCCTGTGTCACACCAAGAAACCAGCACACATCAAAAACCAGGCAAACTCCCTTCTAGCTCTGACGACCGACTCTTTGGCCATTACCCTGGCACACGTCATCTCACACAGTACATTAAAACCAGGTTTGAGAGAAACTCCAGCAAATCCACAAAAATATACCAGACACTGAAATCCATTATATTCTGTGACTACTGTGGACTGGGGCTTCTGCCACAAACTATCAGTGCCTGAAAAAGTAAAGAACAAACAACAATAATATAAATCTGAATATTATGTATGTATCCTACTACACATTAATAAAAATGTACACTGGTATTCACTGTAACAGTATTTCCCAGCTGAGAGCTGGTCTGTCTTCCTGTTACAGTCTAACGCTGGAATATTATGACACGAACAAAAAGACACGGCGTCTTACTCCTTCTTCCCATCCTTCAGCAGCTGCCGGGCGAGAAGCCGCTCCTTCTCCAGCTGTAGGGTGATCTTTTTCTGGTATTGCTTCAGCTTATCTCTCTGTTGCTTCAGTTGCTGGATGCCAACAGGAACAGAAAGCGATGAGAGCCAGGCTCGTTACACACGGACGGTATGCACGATTTATATGGACCGACTCGTCTACGTGAAACATCAGTAGAAGATTCATATTTAATGCCTCTGCATGGAAACACAGACAAGGCTCTCCACAATATGCAGGCAACACATGACGAAAATACTGTAACATCGCCCAATGGGAAACCCAACAATAGGATTGAGGGGACACCTAACTAAGCATGGATTAGCGTGTTTAAATCTGCAGTGGTCATCTTGATGGTGGGCCAGAGCAGACGGTGAATTCAGTACGAGGTGCTGCATCTGCCGGTCAGAAGCTCACCAACACCGCCTTGTCCTGCTCCGTCACTCGAGTGCGTCTCTTTCGGCCGAAAACGTTTCCCATCGTGAAGCCGCATCCCCGCCGCCCTGGGAGCGAGATCCGGGCCCTATGGTGTCTCACAGCAGCGCTCTCTGACTTCCATAACGACACAGCGAGGCGAAATAAAGACTGAGCGCGTCGTCCACTTACAGCAGCAGCGCACGCTAAAAACAATTGGAATAGACCACGCCCCTGGACGCAGAGGGCTACGGCGGCCGCGAAGTGACAATCCGCATATGTGCGTGTCTGCCGCGGCTGCGGTACAAGGGGAGCTGCGATATATAACGTAAAATACTTTACGAAAATATAATATACTGACGATTATTAAACATTAAATATAACAGGAAAACCACCGAGTTATTAATTTGCATGCTTTGATTTTACAGACTAAACAGCATCGTGCAACTTACCTAAAAATACTCCAAGCAAAGGTAGTAAAAAATTCGTTCGATTTAACTTCAGGGTAAGCTTTTCGGGGACTCGGTAACGACGGATGCCCAGTGTCATGCTGCTAGGTGCAGCAGTCGGGGGAGGAACTGCGCTTGTCTTTTCAGTAAGATTCAACAGTAATACGTACGTACTCTATTAATACACACCTATTACAATTAAAGCAAAAACAGAAACTCTATAGTTACATGGTTGTTAGCACTTTTGATAAGTTATCTAAACATCCAAAAAAAAATGTCAGCAAAGTTGTACAAAATGAAATAAATCAGATGGAGTCTGGCTAACAGAACACGGAGAGCCTTTGGGTCGGACAGGAACGGCAGGACTAGGGAGGAGGAATCCATAACACAGGCTTTTGGCGACAGATTGGTGCGGCTCAAACCTCTCAGGGGATAAAATAGTTAACCATCTTAACTAGTTACATCACCTGGTCCCATTTATATTTGTTGCCGTTACGTCTTTATAAAGAACGGGAATCTACATACAGTGAGGATATTAAGGTCCAAGAACCACTTCCCGAGAAAGCAGCATAAATATTAACCATTGCGACACCTCAAAACCATATAGAAACAGAGTAATTCGTTACACCTTAAAGTGAAAAGAGATCAGGCTAATTTATACAATAAAAACTAAAAGTCCTGAGAGGCAAAGACGGGCCAACTGTAGTTGCATTTATTAATCAAATATTTACTTTAAAGGTATTACTGTATCGCACAAAGGTTTCAAAAGGTCAGAGGTCACCAGAACAAACTGTGAGCAGATAAACAAAATATAGTACACAACTTAATAAAAGTAATCCGAAAAATATATCAGTGTACACGTTATCTAAGAGATACCATGACCGGAAAAAAAATAAAATTACAAAATCTCATACATGAAATTGATCAAGGTCAGCCAAACCACTGTTTTCCCCAATAACAGTCCAATTTGTCTCAAAACTTTTTTTTGTGTGAACTACAGAGGTTGATTATTAAGTGGGGATTTTACAGGAATACTTTGTTATCCGTTTTAAAAATGGATAGAAAAACTAAAAAGGAAAGAGGGTGTAACTCCCTGTAACGTACCACCTACAGTCTGGACCAGCTGATGCGGTTTGGGCAGATATCTACAGCTCCATGTACTGGGAACTGTATGGGCGGTCAGCCTCAGGCGGTGAGGCATGTGTGCGTGTGCATCACTCAGTGGCAGGACACACAGCACAAGTGGCAACACAAAACCAGCACACTGATATTACCACAGGCTATAGCGCCGTGACAACACAAATATTATAAAACATACCGCATGTATGGAGCACACCAAGTATACAAAGCATTGAGTTTGGCTTTCCCCAAATCAATTTAACATAACTATTACAGCAAGAATTTCATGTTGGTTACATTATAGTTATGCATTTATATAAGATGCATTGCATATTTAATTATATCAATTATCCACAATTGTGAAAATAACATCAACCAAGTTCAGACCAAACCTTATCCACCAACCAGGTGAAAATCAGGGTTGAACCAACCAGTTACAGATTAAAAAAATTCTCACCAATAAACCCTTAACAATTTGCTGGCTTTTTACCAATTACAAGCACTCGTAATGCATCGACTGGTACATTATATACAAATAAGTAGTTATTAGCTCTACTGAAAGGCAAACATGCTTATAGAGTGTCATAGAGAAAAGGATGTAAACCCATTGGAATTCTCTGGATCTTTTCATGAATGTAATGTCATCTTCATCCAAGTCATGGGCGTCTACAACAATCAGCACACACAACACTGTCGTATCTACACTGAATAAATGTTTTAATCAAGTGAGGACAGCAATGGGGAAAATGTCTGTGTGCCTTCAGGATAAGTGGAGCTCAGCTGTGGGTTGATCTGCTTGGATTTATAAAATAAAACAGAACTGCAGGTATCTGTTCTTTAGTGTTTGTGGCACTAGAAGAGATTTTAGGGCACCCAGAAGAAGTGCCACAGAAGTCCTGGCTGATCTGTAGTTATCGCTCACATGATAATACCCGTTTAGGCAAAAAAAAAAAAAAAAAAAAACACACACATAAACCTGGAGTGGTTATCAAGGGTGATTACAACAAAGGAAACCAGGGGCCTGTTTCACAAAGCAGGGTTACTTGCTTAGCCAGGTAACTTGCCAGATTTAAGGTAGTCTGGGATAA
>JAUMHC010000099.1:2821533-2851215 GCA_032359785.1 Heteromormyrus szaboi | reverse complement strand
CCCCCCCCCCCCCCCCCCCCCCCCCCCCCCCCCCCCCCCCCCCCCCCCCCCCCCCCCCCCCCCCCCCCCCCCCCCACCAGTTCAATTACCAGACAAGTAATAAGGTTCTTCAGTTCTTAAAACAATTAATTTCAGTAGCATTTAGATTAAAAAAAAATGCATGCACACTTTTGTAGTAGTAAATCTGAAGAATCGATTTCTTCGCAATAAATGAGTTGTAACGCACTCATACATGAGTCACATTGGGATTAAATTAATAATCGACGTTTCCAATTGACAATATCAATAATATCCAATTACAACGTCATATTATCAAAATAATACTAAAAGACAAGGAGCGACTGATTTAGAGATATAGTCAGCTAAGCCATCCCTTGATCTTCAGCTCTGTGCGTTTAAGGAAAGGCATTCCTTCGACGTCTGCATGGTGATGCCGGTTTTTTAATGCATCATATTAAGTTTACTTAAAACGACATATCACACTTAAAAATGTGACAGAGCCATAAAGAAATTAACGCTTATGTGACATAAAACTGCCAAATATGGATATATTTAAACAATGTACATCAATGTAATCGCATTAATACTTTTTTCGATTTGTTTGCTTATTAGTCGGCTACAAATAAATAAGTTAAATTTGCATGAAACTACAGCCACAGTATGCTTAAAATAGACTAGGAACTGTGTAGAAACAGTGATACTAAATATAACAACGGGTTATCAACTTACGGGTTTCGTATTTTATGTCCCACGCAGCAAAAAATAAAAAGTAAAAAAAAATGTAATAAATAAATAAATAAATAAAAATCCGGTTGTGATATTTAATCAGTTAATTACCTTCACAGCAACACCAGAAAGCTAGCTAGCGCACTTTTAAACGTGAGAAACCAACCCAGACCCCGATCACGATATTAAAACGCCAACCAAATCTGAAAAATAAATATATATAAATTGCCCCTGCTTCGGTGTTTGCAAAATATATTTATGTTAAATATAAACCCCGGACTCTTCTGCATGCTGGCCAGCCATACAAGCCAGGCATCTCACTTTACTCCGTCCTCAGAAGATGTCTTTTTGGTTTGAATGCTGAATTAATCAGAATTTTATCATTTTGCCCCAAAAGAAGCCTGAATTACAGACACTGGCGCCTCCTAATCGCCCTAGCCGTCAATGTCTTCCTCCTCTTCGTCATATAAACACAGCAAACAAACCCGTTACACAGCCCACTCCGTACGTCGCACTTCCGCTCCACATCAAGCCCCGCCCCCGGACGCCGGCGGCTACAACCACTCGCCAGCCGCCAAGGAAATACTGAGAACATGATTGGTCAAGCTCCGAATGAGGGCGGTTTGAACCTATCCCCGGGTCGGGCGTCACTCATCAAACTTGACAGTCCGTATGAAATCTGACGGGGGTCCGGCTGTTCTTCTAACGGGGTGAATACGCACGAATGCCATTTGCCACAATCCTGTAGCGCAGTAATATGGATGGCTGTATATAGGATGATATGTAATATGTATCAGATGGTGGCATTGCATCATAATTAATATGTATGAGTGACAGTATCCATCCTGTAACCAATCAATTATCCTGGTCTAGGTCACCTGGCGATAAGCCAGTGAGGTAGGGACCATGTGCTAATACAGCATACTGCCACACCATGGGCCACCTCAAGAATGAGAACCTGAATGCAGCTGTGTGGCAGATGATAACGATCAACACCACACTAGTTTGACTGGAATGGTGTGATTTTTTTTTTCTGGAGTGCTAATCTGGCCACCAACCCTCACATTTTCCCCTTAAAAGCTGAAAGACCTGTTTGTAGGGCTGGATGCACATTAACATCATACCCAGGCCAAAGCAGTTGCAGGTTGAGGGCCTTTCTCAAGGGCTTAATGGAGTATATCACTCCTGGCATTCATGGGACTCAAACTGGCAACCTTCCGATTACTGGCACATATCCCTAGCCTCAGGGCCGCTACTGAAGATTGGATTTAAACACCCCAACAGTCCTTGTCTCTGATCCTCAAATGGCAAATGGAGCCTCATACTTCACTTATTTGTTTTATACAACCTCCAAGAGCTGTCAAGCGAATGACAATGCATATCCAGTAATACTTTCCAGTACTTGACTGAGTACTTGGCTTCCCTGGAAGTAACGCCACACCTTGGCCCGACATTCGTAATAAAAAGCATCTTGGGACATGAGCAAGAATCGTAACCGCACACAGTCTGATTTTCAGATTTATTTGGTTACAAAACATGTACAAAACAAAGTGTAGAAAAAAGAACCAGCGAATCTCTAATTATAAAAGCAGGTTAAGATTACAGTGTCAGAATGGGAGATGAAGGAGAACATAACGGCGGTGAAAAGGAAACGTGATGCAGAGTAGGGGCGTGACACCCAATTCCATCTGAGAGGGCAAGTCAACAGGTACCTGTCCTACAGGTATGACGTTTACGGGTCACCAAGTCGCATCTTCAGAATAAATCTCTGCAGAAGGGATGCAGTAATATTGACATACATTGTCATAAAATCATGGGTTAAATAATCCATTCAAACCCTTGTCGCTGCTAAATCAATTCAGGTAACTATAAGCGTATAACGGAGGCGGGTTATCAGTGCATTAGGCCTCTGATGATGTTCTTTCTGCTTTTCTTTGTCTACATAACTGGTTCTTATCCCACCAGATATGAATGGCAGGTCTGAACCACTCCCAAAGTTAATTAAAGTCTTAGCAAGCCCTAGATTGGACCTTTGTTTGAATGGGGTTTTGGGAGTCAGATTATATGTAGCACTGGTGGGTGCTGCTATGTGGCCGTCACGTTAAAATCGGGCCGGCGGCGGAGCTTCTGTCTATGGTCATGTAAAGACCACCTCCAATACCCGGCAGTGACCCACTGAGGGCCAACTGTGGAATAAGTGCTGAGGGCATTGGATGGTGACGCACTGGGCTGAGGCAGTGGGTTCTGTGCCTGAAGCGTGTTCAGGTAAGTGCTCAAGAATTCATGGTTGGGGGGGCTACAGGCAGGTTGGGGGAGGTGGTCATTTTTAAATGATGAGAATGAGGTGTGGATAGTTTTCACGAGGTAACAGTGTAGACAGACTGGAGGGTCCTGACACTTGATCCGGGGGCTATGGAAGTAAAGTCAGGTCTGAAGAACTGAGGTGTGGATTCAAGGCTGCATATTGGGGGGGGGTCAGTGCTTGCGAGTGCGATGCCCCCCCGTGCCGGTGGTGGTGACATAGAGCACAGGCTGAGGATGCCTGAGGTGAGGCCCCCGCTTGACGCTGCCCAGGTGGCTGATGGGATAGTTGGATATAGAAATGTCAGAGGTGGCTGTTGTCAGGCCTGAAAAGAAAAGGAAAATCGATCACTGGCCCGCACAGACTAGGCACTGTTCGTATCTACATCTGACGGAGTGAAGAGAGTGATGGCCATTTATTCACATATTTACGGAAAGAGGAGTTAATCTAGCAGTTGATAATTGGATAAGAGGAAGACAGATGGACCAGTCATACTTATCAGCTGTGGTGAGGCTGTCAGTCTCTCACCACATCAGTAACGGCATCACCTCTGATGGTGTAAAAGCCTTATTTAAGGTTCTCACATCTGCCTGTGGTCACATCTAGATGCGATATGCACTCAGGTAGACGGATGTGGTCACACGTGTGCTCAGTCTCCCCCACTGACTGCTGACGCTCAAAGGATGCACTGCGGTTTCAAGCCAGGTTGTCTTGGAGCTCGGCGAGTAGAAATTTTGGCCGATACCAATAACCAGCACATTCCTGTCAAATATTACCGATACCGGCAACTGGCTAAACTCTGATCTCCATAAATCTGTAGTATATCTGATGTCAGTGGTGCAGTGGTGATACTTAAGATCCAGTGAATGTGTGTAGCTGCCACATCACATAAGGCAGGGGGCGACCTGGGAGACTGTAGCGACGTTCTAGGGGCAAATGAAGCGACAAAATCTCTCGTCCTCCGCTATGGAAAATGGCTGATCGACCAATGACATCATCTGCTTTATTTCAGTAGTTGTGTCTTTATTTGTGGTGCTGCTAACTTTGAATACTGATAAACTTTGAATATCGGCTGGCAGTATTGGGCTAAACTGGCACATCGGACCGGTGCCCATGTCTCGATTTTTAACAGCCGATACCGTCAGCCGATACCAATACTCTAAGCGACATGTCGCAATACCTCCAACTGGGAGGCTCACCTGCCAGGTGACCGTGGTGGGCTGGCTGGATTTTGGTTAGGGGGTGGAGACCCCGGGCCTGGGGCCGCAACGGGGGGGCTGGGGGCTGCAGGCCATGGAGATGGGGGTCCGAGGTGCTGTCCAGGGGCCGCAGACGCTGGCTAGCTGCCTTGGGCTGTGGGAGCTGCGGCAGGCGAGGGGAGGTGGTTGGGGTGGGGGGTTGAGAGACAGGGGAAGGGGGCGAGATTAAAATAGGAAGTGTCTGCAGATGGGGCTGGCGAAAGTCCAGTGGATGAGTCACACGGCAGCACAGAATGCGTTACTGAAAAGTAGACAGGCCTCCCAGAAGCTGCATGAGGGTGTCATCTGAGTACAGGGCCCTATTTTACCATGATTTACCAGGTGCCAAATCATAAGGAACCAGCTGCAGGAAGACACTGGATATGCATATAATCCCCTCCTGGCCAATCAACGGACCTGCAGCCGCACTGCACATTGTTTGCACTAAGCACATTATTTTATTTATATATAAAATATAATACGCTAATTTTCTTGATTGTCCTCATTTGTTTTCCCAAAGTCAATCCTTTGTATGTCAAAGTACTTGGCGATAAAAAACAATTCAGATTCAGATATACGCTGTAAGGGTTGCGGGTTCGAGCCCAACAAGGTTAATGTCTGCTGTACCCTTGCATAAGGCTCTTAAACTGAGCCGCTCACTCACCGCCTGCCCCGTGACCTCGAAGGAGCGGGACCTCCTCTTGCGACGGCGGGACTCGAAGTCCTTTTCCCGGGGGGCGGGGTTTTTGGGTGCGGGTAGCCGGCGGCAGCGCCGGGTCCAGGTGCCCCGCTGCCCGGGTCCCTCCCCAGTGCTGCTGGACAGGTTGTCGTCCGAAGTGGCGTGCCGTAGCTCGGGGCTGGGCCGGTGGCCGCACCGCCGCTGTGTGCCTCTAGGGGGTGCCTCGCTCAGGGACAGGCTGCTCTTGTGCTTCTTGGGTTCCAGTGGGGAGGGCGGTGGTGGCAGCCGCAGAGTGTCTATCTCCAGGGCCTTAGAGCGCCGGCGGGCAGCTTTTATGGCGATGTCCTTCACACCCTTCAGGATCTGCTGGCACTCTGCGCACACACACACACACACACACACACACACAGACACAGACACACACACACACACACATACACACACACACAGACACACAGACACACACACACACACAGACACAGACACACACACACACACATACACACACACACAGACACACAGACACACACACATTTGAATATCCAGTCAGTACCAGGGACTGATTTCTGTGAACTCCATATTGAAACACTGCAGCAAGCTTCAGCCTATAGAAAGACAGTTTTGTGTGTTTTCCCGGTAAAGATCAGTCCTGAGTAAATCTGACAGCATGCTGGATGGAAATAACTAAGAAACATTTCCACAGGAGCGCCGTTCTCTAATGCGAGTACGGCTGCCTTCAGAGTGTGACACAGTGCGGCCATCTTAGACACTCTCCTGCCATCATCTGTTAGCCACATAAAACCTCAGTGTTTTGCCCTTATCATGGAGTTTGTAGCTTCCCCGCCGGAGAGCCCGCAGAAGGTGACCTGCCACCAGCTCTGTCACCACTGTCACCCACAGAACCGGGTAGGATTACGACCCGTGGGCTTGGCGGACCTGTGTTTGGCCATCGGCCCTGTATAGGAATGGACTCGCTGGAGGTATTACCGCTATTAAAATAAACACACATGAGATCACGTTGCACTAAAGTGTTCAAGCACATTGCAGATGGAAACAAACAGGAAGTGCACTGGAAGCGTCAGCAGCAAAAATGGTCATTTCCCAATATTTATTGTGGTCACGCCGGTTGGTGTCAAAATTTGCATGAAGTTCTGCTTCTTCAGAGAAATGCTGCAACCCACCTGCCCCCCCCCCCCCATTCTCCAGGAAACACTTTGGCAAATGCTTGTCTGCTTGAGATGGCGCCCCCCAGAGGTGCCTCTGAACCTCACCTCTGTGTGAGAGTGTGGTGTCAGTCCCATTCTCACTGCTCTCAGGGGATGAGTCTGGCTGACTGCTGACACTGTGGCTCAAGGGTCCGAAGCGAGGGCTGAGGTCCTGGGGAGGCACCAGAAGGGTGGGGGGGGGGCACAAAATAGTCAGTAAGACAGAAGGAAACAGAGCAAGGGAGAGAAACACACACATACACACACATACACACACACGTAGAATGAATGAAGTGAATGAAAGACAGGAGGACAAAGATACACAGCAACAGGAAAGAGAGGGAGGGAGAGAGAAAAAGAGAAGGACATAGGGCAGAAGACAGAGAAATAGAGAGAAGGGAGGGATGGAGGGAGTGAGGGAGAGTGACAGAGACAGACAGCGAGAGGATAATAGAGAGAGGGGGTGGAAGACAGAGAGGATAAGAGAGTGGGAGGCAAAGAGAATGAGAAAGACAGAAAGATGGAGATAGAGGAACAAGAGAGAGAGGGAGGGAGACAGAGAAGACAGAAAGACAGATGGGTTAGAGGTAGGGCCCTGTGTCTGTGACTCCTGTGGGGCGTGTTTGGGGTGGATGTGGGGCGTGTTTGGGGCGGTTTAGTTGGTTTGATTTACAAAACTTACCATAAAGTTGGCCAGTTTTAACTAGTAAGCAGTCACATTGTTTTTGTTTGCCCTCATTCAGAGAGAGAGAGAGACAGCGCACCTGAAAACTACTGCACTTCACCTGATCTTCTGTTAACTTATCAACATAATTATAGCCTACACTGGAGTTTATAGCCTAAACTGCGGTTCATAGCCTACACTGGGGTTCATAGTCTACACTGGGGTTCATAGCCTACACTGCGGTTCATAGCCTACACTGGAGTTTATAGCCTACACTGGGGTTCATAGCCTACACTGGGGTTCATAGCCTACACTGGAGTTTATAGCCTACACTGGAGTTTATAGCCTACACTGGGGTTCATAGCCTACACTGCGGTTCATAGCCTACACTGGAGTTTATAGCCTACACTGCGGTTCATAGCCTACACTGGAGTTTATAGCCTACACTGCGGTTCATAGCCTACACTGGGGTTCATAGCCTACACTGGAGTTTATAGCCTACACTGGGGTTCATAGCCTACACTGCGGTTCATAGCCTACACTGGAGTTCATAGCCTACACTGCGGTTCATAGCCTACACTGCGGTTCATAGCCTACACTGGGGTTCATAGCCTACACTGGGGTTTATAGCCTACACTGGAGTTTATAGCCTACACTGGGGTTCATAGCCTACACTGGGGTTCATAGCCTACACTGCGGTTCATAGCCTACACTGGGGTTCATAGCCTACACTGGGGTTCATAGCCTACACTGGAGTTTATAGCCTACACTGGAGTTTCTGCTCCAACTATATAGTATGCAGGTACCCTCCACTTTCTCTTTTATGTTTTCCATGTCTATGATATGTAGCCTAGATATTGTAACTATAGTAAAAGGTGTTAGTTATGTATTTGTGCTAGTATGATGTCATTATGACTATCAGCAGGCCTTTAAACTGTCTATTTTTGCTGAGAACCTCTTACTGCGCTCGTGAAAAATAGGTGCCACTCCGACTCTCTAGCCGAGCTGCCGTTGCTATGAGGTGTTAACCACGCGTCTCACGCAGGCAGTGTGGCGGCTGAGACTCATCAACATGGCTGTGTCCTGGGCTTTAGGTGCCTGCAGGATGTCTCTAGACCAGTGTCTCCCTATCCGGTCCTACCAAGAGCTGGGAGGGAGCAAAAACCTGCACTGTCTGTGGGTAGGGAGCAAAAACCTGAACTGTCTGTGGTTATGGAGTTGGGAGGGAGCAAAAACCTGGACTGTCTGTGGTTAGGGAGTTGGGAGGGAGCAAACCTGGACTGTCCGTGGGTCCCCGAGAACCCAGACTGGAAAACACTGCTGTAGACCGCTTGCAACTGCTGAGATGTGTATCCAAAGTCCCCGAGATGGCAGTATTTGTGGAAATACTGGAAATACTGGATGGTTGCGGCCTCGACAGCACCTGCTTCCACGGTAACGGTGACCCACCCACCAGTGGAGTTTCAGCCATAAAACTTCGCGTGTGGATGGCAGGGGCTCAGCAAAGGTGACCGCACGCAGGTTTGAGGTCAATAAGGGATCTCTAGGCCAAACGCAATCCTTCACCGCGAGAGACGCCGGTGAAGATCAGTGTTTTCATGTTGGTTTTAATGGCTCGGAGGAGATGGAAAAAATGGTGGAGGAAACCCCTCCCCCCCTGGGGGCGACCTGAGACGGGAAGGGATGAATAATTGAGGGATGATGTGCAGGCAGGGAGAAGGGTCGGGTTCGGTTGGGCTGACTTTTGGCGGCTGCGTCTGCGAGGCCCCACCGGGCCCTGGAATGAGCATAGGAGGCACTTTACAGCTAATTTACGAGACAGGTGCCAGTGTAGGGCGGGGGCCCAGTGGCTGCTGGGGCGGGGGCCCAGCGACTCACCTCGTTCAAGCAGAGGGGGGGATGGCTCAATAACGCGGAGAGCTTCAACTGCCGGGACTGAGCACTGCTCCTGAACACCCTGTTGTTGTCACTGTGGGGGAAGAGGGGTGGGGGGGCTGTCATGCCGATTAATGACCTGGGGAGGTCGAGGTCGGGCCCACCCAGCAGCTGCAATCCTGGGATGGAGCCTGGTCCTGATAATTAAGGTCATCGCTGGGAGGGGAGTTATGTTTTTTAAGGGGGGAGGTTTCCTTACCCTTCAGGCTCTGGAAAGATAGGAGGGAGGGTGTGCCTCCTCCCCCCCGAGTGGCCACGCCCACTCTCGGAGACCAATGTGCAGATGCTCTCCTGATGCAAGTCCCGGTCCTGTAGGAGGTCGGGCCCCAGAACAGGTAGGGTGATCTTGGGCAGCGATCCCTCCTGAAGGAACAGGGTACCGGGGAGGGGGTGGGGATTAGGCGTGGGGGGATTAGGCTGTCCGTCTGTACCTTAACTGTCTGTACCTCCACTGTCTGTCTATACCTCAACTGTCTGTACCTCTGCTGTCTGTCTGTATCTCTGCTGTCTGTATGTAAGTTTGCAGTCTACACTGTAGAAAGACTCCGTGTCAGTGAAGAACAGGTAAGGACAGCACTAGGGAGTCTGGTGAGCCAGGGTGGGACTGGACAAAAGTTGTTCACAGGATGCGCCAGTCAGGGGGGTTTCAGTGCCCATGCAGTGACTGAAAACAGCATCACACTTTGAAACTGCAATGGCCCAGACCTTCAGTCAAGGACCACCAGGACCCTCTGAAGACTGCACTATATAGTCAAAAGTATGTGCACGCCCCCAAATGAATTAGAGGGATTGGCTAATTAACACACTGCTGACACAGTGTAGCCTTGCGATTTCCTGCAACAAACATTAGCAGCAGAGTGAGTGGTTGTACGAAGAGGTCAGTGACTTTCCACTTGGTACCATCATAGGATGCCATCGTTCCAGCAAGTGGTCGGCCACACAAGCTCACAGACACATCACAGAAGCTGATACTTACTGGCACCCATTCCCGAAGTTAAACAGGTTTGAGCCTGGCCGCTACTTGGATGGGAGACCACCTAGGAAAGTAGTGATCCTACTGGAAGAGGTGTGGCTGACCCGTTAACCTATCCTGTGATTGGTGATTTCCTTTCAATGAGACATAAAACCGAGGTCCTAACCCTTTGAGGTCATATCTTTCGAATGAGTAGGGGTGGTACACCGATGTCCTGGCTAAAATTGGCCAATGTGGCCCTTTCAAATCTCACCTCCTTATCATCCCCTATATATAACTGGTGAATTCTCTCCTGCCTTCACCACCTTAGCTAACTGAGCATACTGGTGCAAAATGGCTGCTGTTGCATCATCCAGGTGGGGGCTACACAGTGGTGGTGCTTGAAGTGGCTCCCCATTGCTTCTGTAAAGTGCTTTGGGTCTTAAAAACCACTATATAAATGCAACTTTCATTCATTAGTCCTCATTTGTGGAATGGCAGCAAATCCCACCCACAACCCAGGGAACATTCCCAGAACTATAGATTATTATAGAGAACATTATTTCAAGGTCTTAAAGTTGGCAGAGAACATTCTTATTGTAAGATTAATGGAACGTTATTTCCACATTTTACATTGTAACAAAGGTTCTGTCAATGTCAGCATGACAACATCTGTTTAATGCAATTAATGTTGAAAAATATTGTTTGTGGAGACTGGAAAGTGCTATGTGTGTATGCCTCAAATACACCACCCAGCTTTGAACCCATGACCCGAGGTGTAAAGCCACAATATGACTCGTGGCTCTATTGTAACCTTCATTTGTTGCTATATTATTATTTTTAGTAGCAGTAGTAGTGGAATAACATTATGGGAGGAAATTCTATCAGGAAAACTAGACACTTTGAACGTTTTCATACCTTAATCATAACATTTGGTAAATGTTCCTAGAAGAAAAATTGTTGGCAGGGAAGGTCTTCTAATGGAAGGCCGTCCCAGAAGAGGAGAGCCTACTACAGCAACAATGAGTCTATATTTTTGCCTATATTGTGTGACGGAAACAGCTTGTGAGATTTTGGGTTTGTGTGACATAAATGACAGTGACACAGAAGCCATTCCAGTGATCCCCAGTGAGGCACCCTACTCAGCCATTCCAGTGATCCCCAGTGAGGCACCCTACTCAGCATCCTGTTCACCTTCCAAACTTTGCTGTCTTCAACTTGCACCATCCACACAATGTCAATTACGGCTCCTCCATTGTCAAATTGAATGACAACACAGATGAAAAGGTGAATCAGCTGTACCTTAGCATCAGCGTGAAACTGGTTGTTCTCTATGGACTGGTCAGTGATAGACCGGTCAAGGGGATGGGTTTTCTGTTTGCAAGTGCATACGCTAGCATGGTTTCTATGTGCTGTTCTGTACTACAGAGGGCAGGTCTGTGCTGCTGGAGAATCAACATCATGAAAAGGAAGGCAAGCCAACTCAATAAATTAATCAGGAGGGATGGCTCTGTTACCCATTGCCAGGACACTCAATACCCTGCAACCGCCCCTCCTCGCGCCCAACTGGCACTGGTCATTTTATTAAGGTCCACTATATCCACCCCTTTATGCAGCTGTATTTATTGTTCACATATACATTTTACTGTGTATATAAAGCCTTGTGTTATGTATATAGCCCCTTATGTATATATATAACCCCTTGTGTTATGTATATAGCCCCTTATATATGTATATAACCCCTTGTGTATGCATATAAAGCCTTGTGTTATGTATATAGCCCCTTATGTATATAAAGCCGTGTTTTGTGTATATAGCCCCTTATGTATGAATATAGCCCCTAGTGTTATGTATATAAAGCTTTGTTTTTTGTATATAGCCCCTTATGTATGAATATAGCCCCTTGTGTTATGTATATAGCCCCTTATGTATGTATGTAAAGCCATATGTTATGTATATAGCCCCTTATGTATATAAAGCCCTGTGCTATGTATATAGCCCCTTATGTATGTATTTAAAGCCGTGTTATGTATATAGCCCCTTATGTATGTATATAAAGCCTTGTATTATGTATATAGCCCCTTGTGTTATGTATATAGCCCCTTATGTATGTATATAAAGCCTTGTGTTATGTATATAGCCCCTTATGTATGTATATAACCCCTTGTGTTATGTATATGGCCCCTTATGTATGTATATAACCCCTTGTGTTATGTATATACAGTAGCCCCTTATGTATGTATATAACCCCTTGAGTTATGCATGTAGCCCTTTCTGTCCAGCACCCCTGTTTCACTCTGTGTTCTGCACTGTAAATCCTGTGAAAACCCTCCCCCTGTCACTTGAGTCTGTCACACCGTGCTCCTGGGGGAAGGTTATTTCGTCCCGCTGTGTAGCTGTATATGGATGGTAAGACAATAAAACCACTTGACTTGAGTGAGCCTGGATGCCGAAAGGATAGAAGGTGTCAGCCAGGAGAGCCATCGCCGCCTGTAGATCTGCCTGTCTGCAGGTAGCGGTGTATATGTCTGTATGGGTTCCTCTGGGTAGGACACAGACCCACCTTCAGCGTGTGGAGGGACACCTTGTCCAGAGCCACGGTCCGGTCCAGGTTTCGCTCGTCCAGCTCCCTCATATAGATGTCATAGAGCTCTTGTAGGTGGGGTGGCACCAGGAGGCTGTGGTCTGCAAACCAAACATGGGACAGCATTTGCTTAGTCTAGAGGCAGTGTTTACCAGCATGCATTTGGTGGGGCCTCTCAGGTTTGGGGGTCCCCTGTTAGCCACTGACAGTCGCTACACTAAAAGGAACGGAGGGCCCTAAAGTGACTAGTTGAGCGGGGCCCCAGATATATCAAGCCTACCTCTGCCTCAGTCACACCTATAGTCAGAAGTGACATCCCTGGGGGGTTCTTAGGGGGGACATACCGTCGATGAACTGGCGCTGCTGCTGGATGATGTCATCGCACAGTTGCCGGTGGCGCTCGAAACGGCGTACCACAGCCTCCTTCTGCCGGATGACGTTGTCTTTCAGCAGGGCGTGAGACTGCATCTCCGCGTTCTCGATCTCCAGCTCATGCACCTTGCAGAGCAGCCCCAGCACCTCCCGCTGCTCCTCGGAGCTCACCTGCCGCGGCAGCAGCTCCTCCAGCCGGCGTGAACGCTCCCGCAGCTCGCGGAAGCGGCGCTCCAGCGCCACCTGCAGTGGGGGAGGACTCCATGCGGCCAGCTGTAACACTGCATTGTTTTGTTGACTTTTGTTGAGTTTTTACCTTACTGCCATTTCTTCTCACCATTGAGGAATGGAGTGATTTTCAAATTAAATTTTCATTAAGTTTTATATTCAAGTCTATAAAGATGAACACATTTTTACACACAAATTCTTCTTTGAATTAATAACAAATATTAATATTCCACCACGGGAAACGTACGGTTCTGTAGATTTCTGCATGTATGTTCAAAAAAAGGAAAAGTAAAATATAACAGCTCTATTATTGTACCTTTCATAGAACACCATTAAGAAATAATTATTAAAAATGCCCCCCACTGACACGGTATATCTTGCATTTGAACCCCCCACAGAAAATAACTGCCCAGACCTGCCCTAGACCTTCCATGAGGTATCTATGCCCCCCCCGGAGCTGACCTTTTCCTTGCGGATCTTCTTCTGCTCGGTCATAAGGGTCACCAGCTTCTGCCGAGCTAGCAGCACCTCCTGACTCTCCCCGCAGTCAGAGGGCGACTCCGCTGAGTCTGACTCCTTCCCGCTGTCGTCCTTGGCCGGGGTCTCCTTGCGGCACTCCCCCCGCCTCTTCCGGGCCCTGTGGCTTCGCTCCTGCTCCCAGCTGAAGCAGGTGTGGGGGGGGGGGGGTTGCTTGTCACATCAGTAGTAAACATACTCTGTCTGGCTCTCTGTGCATCCAGGACTGTACTGAATAAGCGGCCCAGGAAATGGTTGGATAGATGCCTATAAGCGTGAGGTTGCAGTGAATCACAGTCAAAGTCGTCTTATTAGATTTCCACTTTGCTGGAAGATGTCGTGTAGCTCCTGCTCCAATCCTGCTTACACCCATACCTGTACATTCACTGGAAGCTCAGCCTAGCTGCACTGATGCCTGGTCGACTCCTCGACTGCCCTGGACTTGGAATGTTCTATCTGATCTGTACTTGTATGCTGCTTTGTACAAAAGCTTCTGCTATATATAATTAATGCAAAACAGTTTGCATGACAGCAGTCCAATAAATTTTAATGTATATTTTTCTGTGCAACATGCAGCAACGCAGTGGCCAGCAGGGACTGAGGGTTGTATAGACAACGGCTTCCCGGAAAATGCCTTTCGCACCGAGGCTGCAAGTTGGGGAATCTTTAACATGCCTTTGTGACGCTCTTAATGCTTCGGTTACATTTTGAGCTATTTTACAGATGATTTTATATATAGCAACGTACACATTACACAGTGGGGTCAGTCAGTCCCCGGAGCAATTACAGGTCAAGGCCCCTGATTAAGGTCCCAACAGTGAAATTACTCTGCCAACTGTGGGACTTGAATTAGTAACCTTCCGATCGTAGGCACAGGTTCCTATCCCACCAACTCCCACACCGACCTGGGTCAGTGGTTTGCATCTGAAAGGCATGGTCAAAGCGGCTGGGGCCATGAGTGGTGATGGGGGCCGTGAGCGGTGATGGGGGGCCGTGAGGGTGGGGGTTACCTGCCCCAGGACCACTCACTCGGCAATGGTGAGGAGGTGCTTGGATGTGTCCATCTGGATCTCCATGTTGCTGCTCTCCAGCTCCATCAGGCTTCTGCGGATCTCCATCTGCTGCCGGAAAGCTTCCAGAAGCTGCTCCCGGAGCTGGTTCATCTCTGCCTGTGAGGAGTGGGCCTGGACTTCCGCTACAGGGGGCGGGGGTGTGGTGGTGGGGTGGGGACAGGGTCTCACTCTGACAGAACATCTGTAGGAACCGGTTACTCCCAGGACACACTGAACACTACACTCATTAATACACGGAGTTAATTAGCATGTGGGTTGAAAATGCTTTTATATTTGACATTTTGTTCAGACGTTTGGTCTTTCACTGTAGCCTACCTACATAAACATTCTCTTTGCAAGACAAAACATACTGAAGTTTCATGGAAGGTTCTGGAAATCCTGTGCCCTTAATAACTGATTTAGGATCAGCACTCCTTCGCCTAATCTAAATCTTAACTGTTAGGAGCTCATTTTTTAATTTGATCTGGAGTCAGCCGGCCACCTTGGACGCTGCGGATGTCGGTGCGGTCAGAACTGAGCTGACGGCCGCCCTGCTCGGCGATCTTGGTCCTGAGGCGCTGGATCTCGCCGCGCAGGTCCGAGATGATGCTGGTGTACTGGGCGATGTGGTATGACACGTTGAGGAGGTTCCTCTTCACCTGGCACCCCCAAAAGGAGAAAAGGATGAGTTGTTCATCCTGGAGCCTAGTCCAGGCAGCACTGGGCACATCCCTGGATGGGATGCCCGTCTGTCGCATGGCAATTAAAAGGTGCCAAGTTCCCCGGCTGCATGTCTCTCCACCGCAGGAGGAAACCAGAGAACCAGGAGGAAAAGCGACTCCACACACAGAACAGAGGTGGGCTTCGAACCTGCAACCCTGGGGCGTGAGGTGAAAGTGCCACCCAGAAACCCTGGCAAAAAACTCAGGAGACATAATTACAGATACAAGTATGAAAATTATGTTTAAAAGTCTATAATAATTTATATAATCTAAAACAATTATTGAATTGTTGGATGAAATATTCAAAATATCATCTTATAGAATGGACCAATGTCACTCTCTGCCAGTTTAAGCAACAGAAGGCCTTACAGGAGCCCTGCTTTCCCGCATCACATGACAGATGTGTGACTTAGTGAAGACGCAGCCTCACTGGAATGTACCACTGCCAGGCCTAGTGAGGGGGGAGCAGAGGTGACCGGGCTGCAGCGGGCGCTCACCCGCGTGCGGATGCTTTTGGCGCGGTCAGCGTACGCCAGCGTGTTCCGTGACTCCTCGAAGGCCATGGAGGCGGGGCTGATGTGGGCGATCATGACGGTGCGGCTGTTCCCGCCCAGGGAGTCCTGCCGGTCAAAAAACCAGGATGGGTTCACGACCCGGTACACATGGCGACTCCATCCGAGACGACAACGGCAGGGCGTGTATTATCATGGGATGTGCCGCAGGCTGTACCTTCAGCAGACGCGTCAGCTTGCTGTCCCTGTAGTTGACGTACTTGTTGCCGTGCCTCTCGCTGAGGGCGTTGATGCAGTTGCCCAGTGCCAGGAGGGAGCGGTTGATGTGAGCCCCTTCTTTCAGTCTTTGTCCTCGGTTTTGCGTCTGCGGGAGGCGATACGACAGTGAGAGCCCGTCACCGGTGGCCCTCATCTGTCTACTTTGTGCAAAAAAACCCTACTGAAAGGCATTTCGACCCCCCAAGTACAAGAGTGAGCCAACAGGTGCCACAATACCACCCAAAGGCCAGCAGATGGCGCCCTTGTAACTCCACTCCCCCACAGCTTGCTTTCACTAGCAGAGGGTCATTAGTCATCCTCGTATGGAAGAAAACATGTCAAACCGAGTTTAACACTCTTCTGAGGCACAGACAAACATCTATATCGCTCAATTGAGTGACAGGAAAGGAATTCAGTATTAAAGCAAATGTTGTGGAGATACACTCTAAGCCATCTGATTATTTTCTTAACAATTTCCCATAATAAGACAAGTACTTTCCCGTCAAATAAATGATACGTATTTCCCATGATGCATGTCACCTCAAACTGAGACACAGTCCTGCGTACATAAGCACGCCATGAGGCTCATTACAAACGCCTTACTGTGCATTACGATAAATCCTGCAGTAAACAGGCTGGGCTCAGGGGGGGTTAATGTCCTCTCTGGATGGACGAGCCTGAATTATTCGTGCCGAATAATCTGCAAAGGACCGTGCACTTTCGGGTTGAGAACCCAGGCACGCCTGCACGCGCGGACTCCGCACACTCTCCCCGCGTCCGCGTGGGTTTCTGCTAATGACTGCCATTTCTCGCACAGTCCAGAGACTGACAGACACAGAGACCCCATCTGAGGGCAGATGTGGGTCTGTTTCCATGCGCCATATGCCTACTAAACTGAGTCCAGATCAGCTTTTCCAGATGGGAATAGCAGCTTCCAAACACAAGTGGACCACAAAGTACTTCTACAGTACAGTTTTGATAACAGCCATAATTTAAAGCCATCATCTTCCTCAGGGCTGCAGACCCCACCCAGACCCGGAGCAGGATAAACAAGTAAAAGGTGGAGGGAGGAAGGGATGGATTGAGTGAAGCCATGATTATAGTTATGGCGTACCGGTCACCAGTCCGGCACCTAAATGTGCTTACGGTTATTTGTTAGTTAGCTGCTTTTATCCAAAACGATTAGTGCCGACCCTGGGATCTGAACTGATGACATTCTGATCACTAGCAGAGTGATTGTCTGAGAGTTCCGTGTCATGTGACAGACATGATGTATCATGACCATGTAAATACAGGTAAGTCCTTGTCACTGAGTGTCAGACAGAGAGACAGGCAGGCAGACAGGCAGATAGATAAGCAGGCAGGCAGACAATCAGACCTACAGACAAACAGGCAGACAGGCAGACCGACAGGCAGATAGACAGACAGACAGGCAGGCAGGCAAGCAGACAGATAGGCAGAAAGGCAGACAGGCAGATAGACAAGCAGGCAGGCAGACAGTCAGACCGACAGACAAACAGGCAAGCAGGCAGGCAGACAGACAAACAGGCAGATAGACAGACAGAGAGGCAGGAAGGCAAGCAGACAGATAGACAAGCAGACAGGCAGACAGGCAGGCAGGCGGCTAGGCAGGCAAGCAGGCAGACAGGCAGATAGGCAGGCAGACAGACAGGCAGGCAGTTAGGCAGGCAAGCAGGCAGGCAGACAGGCAGATAGGCAGGCAGACAGACAGGCAGGCAGTTAGGCAGGCAAGCAGGTAGAAAGACAGGCAGGCAGGCAGACAGACAGGCAGGCAAACAAACGGGCAGGCAGACACATATAGACACACAAGGCATACCTGTGAGGCTCGCTCGGAGCCAGCCAGGTCGATCATGAAGAGGCGCCCAAAGCGAACCTCCTGCAGCACATCCCGGCAGCGGCTCTGCTGCCGCACGGCCACCTGCAGCACAGCGTGGGAGCGTGACGACGTCTGATTGGCCGCCGTGGGCTCCTGTGTCCGCTGCTTATTCCCCTTCATCAGCAACTCCATGATCTGGCAGACCGACAGAGGAAGAGAGAAACGCACCAACACCACACCTTATTCACCACGACGCCTTGGCGTAATCATGTAGGGATTCCTCCCATGGGATAGATGGCGACCTTAAGTAGGGCAGCTGTTGAGAAGTGTCGCCTACCTCCTGGGCATTGATAGTGGACACCTCGGTGATGCCTGCAACCTGTATCTCGCCTTTCGAGTCTTCACGCAGCTCAAGGATACCCGAGGAAGGGTTTAGAAGGTCCCGGATCATCTCGTTGTAGATCTGAAGGTAGAGCAACGAGTGAAAATTGAGATCTAGGACTAAGAGCAAAGGTGTTCAATTGATCGAGAAATTTCCGCTGCTAAACCACTGCCCTTGGAGAGCAATATCTGCCCTCATAACCATTTGTATCACCATGTCAGCCACCTTCTTCATGATCTCTGGAACATCTGAATGTTGGATCCTGTATGTACAGCAGAGAGGCTGGGACAGAGCTTTTGTCCCGCTGCAGTGCTGAGGATCCAAGAAAGACAAGCGGCAAGGTGGTTCTGACTTGTCTACACTTTGAACAAACTGTTCGGATGCTGTGGAAGAAATAAGATCTTCTCACCAGCTTATGGGGGAGGTGCCGGGAGATTGCCGGTGGGACAAGGGCAGAGTGGAGAGGGCTGTCTGCGTGTGTGTCTGCGTGTGTGTTTAAGGCTGACCTGAAAGAGCAGATTTAAGGGCAGGGCAATAAAAACGCCAGCTGACTCCATGTGGGCCGGGAAATCACCGAACAGACCTGTGGAGGGGGGGGGGGGGGGGGGGAAGAGCCGCCCAGCCTGCGGGGAACGCCCCGCACCCCGGATTCCTCCTCTTTGACGACACGCCTGCGTTTACGGCCACGCGGGATGCAAACCCATGACCTCCACGGCAACGCTGTCGCCAGGCTGCCTGAGGATGGGGTGACCCCGGGAATGGCTGCAATTCGGCCGGACGGCGACCCAGCCCAGCTCTGCCCCTGGGCTCCGTTACGCCTTTAACGGTGTGTACATAGTTTTCTTTATTTCCTCTCTGGTCGTATTAAACAAATGTAAAATGGCTCTGTCAATCACCGCTCTCTCTCTCTGTCTGTCTCTTTCTCCCTCTCTATAGCTGTTTCTGTCTCTCTCACTGTCTCTATCTATCTCTCTCCCTGTCACTCTCTCTGTCCATCTCCCTGTCTGTCTCTCTCCATCTCTCTCCCTGTCTGTCTCTCTCCATCTCTCTCTCTGTCTGTCTCTCTCTCCATCTCTCTCTCTGTATCTCTCTGTCTATCGCTCCCTGTCTCTCTCTGTCTTTCTCTCTCTATCTGCCCTCTCTGTCTCTCTCTCTGTATGTCTCTCTCCCCCTCTCCTCTCCTCCTCATCCTCACTCTCTCCTACTCTCTCCATACACCTCGAATTGGCCCTTACAATTAACCGTTTGTGCTTTTAATCACAACCAATACTGTCCTAAAATATGAATTCCCTTGTACCTTGACCAAGATATGCAGATGGGAGATGGATGGACAGAATTTGTCACCTGTATGATTAGTTAGTGCGCAAAATGCCTTTAAAACAGTCCCGATAGACAGCATTAGATTCTGTGCTGCCATTATTTAAAGAGAATGGGGGCTTCGAGTAACTTTGGTAAAAGGCCATCACCCCCCAGCCCCCGTAACTTATATGTAAGATCAACACTTCATTCCTGGGGGGGGCAGCCATTGTGGTTGAGTGCTAACTCTGTTTGCCCAAACACATAAACTTTGCTGCCAGTGTAAACAGCAGGCAAGTCCACATAAGCACTCTGCAGGGGGGGGGCTGGTCACCAAAGGCTCCTTAAAGCCCCTGTCGCATCACAAAGTCTAAGGAGGACAACCCAAACCCCACCGATACTAAAAGCTTCCTGAAGGCCAGGCCTAAAACAGCACCCCCTACTGCTCCATCCAACGCATGACATGGAGGCTCAAAGACGTGACGCCCCTAGTGTTCACCTTCTGCTCTGGCATATATGAAACGTATGGCTCACCTCAAGATACGACATGGAGACGCGGTACTCCATGTCGTCGCTGGTCTCCTCGATGGCGTGGAAGAGGTCATTGAGGGTGCGAACGTATATGCCAGGCTCCGCGTCTGTTCCCAGCATGGTGTAGGTCTTTCCACACCCTGAACACACACACACACCGATCTCAGGTCTCAGCTGGGGGGGGGGGGGTGACCTTGTGCTATGACCCCAAGCTCGCTCGCACCTGTGCGTGTCTGTGTGTCTCATGGAGAGCAATTCCCCATGGGGATGGTTGAAGTGTCACTATTCTATTCTGCTGTGAGACAGGGAGAGAGAGAGAGTGCCACTGTCTGACGAAGGTGAAGACGAGCGGCACTGAGCATTGACAGGGTTTGGTATCGGCCCCGGGGGGGTAAAATGCTGCATCTTGCTTACCTTATGTGTTAATGCATGTATCTAACACACACATGGCCTATTATTCTGTCCACCTACGGGGTGTCAACGACAGATTATGCAAAGGTGCCAAGTGCAGACGCAGAACATGTACAATGCCAGCCTTGCCAATTAATTGGGGGAGGGAATGGTACTGAGTAACGAAGGTCACCGATTTGTCTTAACAGAGCCAGCGTTGGTATTTGTTCACATATTTAATGACGACTAGGCTTCTGAATTGAGTGTATAAAGTCATGATGCCCCCCCCCCCCCCCCCACCATCCTCCATCCCCACTGATTCCTAAAATTGTCAGGCGTGAAGGACAAACGGGCCAAAACAGGCCTGGAGCGGTTCTGATTACATGACACTCCATTCATTGGTCAGTTTGAAGCAGAAATCTGGTTCTGTTTAGGCACAGTAACGGTTTGTGAGACCCGACGGGTTTCTAGCTCAACAATCTGTCTGAAGGCGCCTAGAATCTAGGGCTTTAAGTAGATTAGGATGGGTTTAGAAACATACAATCTTATCCCAGATTTCGTGGCCCCGCCCCCTCCATATGGAGGATCTTAAATGATCCAATCCCACCCTATGTACCCTCAGCAAACAGTTTAAATTATCCTCTTAAATTGGGATGTGTCTCATAATCATCACAATCGCAAAGAGCGAAAGAAGAATCATAAAACCGAAATCACAAACACATTGTGTTGGAGCGATTTGGACACCTGCTCTGGTAATAAAAAGTCAATTTAAGGCTGCAGGATCAGTTGCCAGCAGATGGGGTCCAGTTAAACGGCAACAGTAATTAAGTAACCATGGTCAATATTGCAGCCAAATATTTTGTTGGATTCATAATCGTAGACTTATTGAAAAAATTAAGTTAGGATCTTGTTATGACGGCGTTGGTGAGCAGCGACGCACCTTGCCAGAAGGACCCAAACATTGTCACGGAGATGGAGGCGGAGCTGTGATGCCCTGCACACTGACACACACTGCTCACACTGACACACACTGCTCACACTGACACACACTGCTCACACTGACACTCACATCTACCACAGTTAATTATCAGGGTAGGGGAGGGGGGGAAAAGAGACGGAAGGTACCTGTGGGTCCGTAGGCAAACACGGTGGCGTTGTACCCCGAGATGAGCCCTTCAATCAGGCCCTTTGTGGTGGCCCGATACACCTGCTCCTGTGAACCAGAGAAAGGGATTCAATACCGAGCTGGGCCACCAGAGGGCATGGTGTTTAAGGTCCTACCAGCAAACTAAAATTGCTGGTGAATCTGCCTGCATATATTCTCAGACAGAGATTTAGGGTCTTTTTCACAGCTAAGGAGACAAATAACAGGATTGCTGACACCGGTAAAATCACTGTAGTTTTAACACACGGCCTCCAGTGTCAATATTAAAAACATAATCTAATTACCTGCCATGTAATACAAACACAAACAAATACAACCTCCTGGGTCAAAAAGTGTTAAGCATTCAATGAAACATAATAGATCAAATGAAATATAATCACACATAAGTTGCAGTGAAAAAATCGTAATGCCACATAAAAATGCAGATGCACAGAATGGCACCAGAAACTATCAAAGTATCAAAACTATCAAAAGCACCAGAGTCCCGGGCTTTACGCCACACTGATATCACAAGCAGACCCTCCTGTTTATGCAGAAACCAGAGTCTATCACAGCATGTTTGGCAAGGTGGGCGGGACCAGTGAGGTTTTAGGCGGGGCTTATGCAAATGAGGGCGGGCCCTGGTCCCTATGGACTGCTCACCTGCGTGGCAGCGTAGTCAAACGCCACGTCGAACATGTACGTCTTCTCCCGGGACCGGTTGGCACGGAGAACATCATCAGGGTCCTCCATCGGGTCCATCAGAACCACCATCTGGACAGCACGTGCAGATAAAACGTGAAACAGGAAGGCCGTCTGCTGTGTGCAGAACACACCCCTGAACACGGCGCTAACAAAGGCCATAAACGCTCACAGTGCACCTCCCCATGTAACCTTAATTGCGTGCTGTTCTCCACGTTTAACTCAATGACACACACAGACAGGCAGCCTGGAACGCATGGCAAATTTCACCTTTAAACAAATGAAACAATTAAAGGAATTACTGTAACATGAGGGGGTGTCACTGCTATGGGTGGGTTTATGAATCACATATCAGACAATGTCTCCGCCCCACGTGAGCCTGAGTCTTGCCCTCCCCCACAGGACCCCGCCCACTGTACCATATTAACTGAAAGTTATCACAAGAGGATGCAGGAAAAAACCCTGACATTTACAAGCATTCATAATTCAAAATCAACGTCCTTTTATAAAACCTTCAGCATTATCAGAACAAGCAAAACCACCTTAAGTTTTGTTTATTCATGTTTATTAAATTACCATTAACACAGAGAGCTTTAATATCTCTTGTCCTTGTAGCTGCTAAATACCGTCATTATTAAAGCCAAAGTTGTCTGCCTGCTACCTTAGAATCTCCTTTGAATAAGGGTTTGAGAAAATGTTTAGGCTAAAATCGGTTTATGCTGCGTGGATTGACGGTGCCGGAGTGTGTTCATGCGTATTAGGGTTGTTGGGACCGTAAACTAAAACTGAAACGAAAATGGACACTAAATAAAATAATATAATTCACAAACTGAGATTAAAAAGAAAACTATATATATATAGTTTTTATATTTTTAGCTATATTTTTACTTTGTTTAGCCACAATATTTCCTCTTTTGACAGATGTGGTTACTGCGCTGTCCTTTTCTTAACTTCATTGCTTATTGCTTCCATTATTTATAAAACAGTAGCATGCAGCGCGCTCCGCTAACCGAACTTAATAAGCATAAGGATACGCCGAATTTATATAGATTACTAAATTTTGGCCGTCACAATACGCATCTCATTAATATTTTAGGCATACTACTAATTTGCTTATCGAATTGTGGGCGGAAACAATAATAGATCGAGCTGAAAAGTCTGCGTCCAATATCTAAAACCCTGTAATAGCATACAGTTTGTTGTAACTTATATTAAAGTCTATTTGATGAGGAAAAGTAATAGTTTAGATTAATCAACCAATCGGTAAAATAGTCAATAGATTAATCCATAGAAAAACAGTTGTTAGTGGCAGCCTTATCACAGGGGTGTGTTTATCTAAGTCAAACCTCACATCCCCCCTGGAACCCATTACCTGGCAACCGAACAGTTAATGCCTGGAGATTGAGTGACTGAATCGTTCCTCTTTAAAATAATATAAATCTTACAACCTGCTTATGGGGAGGGGGGACAACAGCAGAAATGGCATTCTGGATAAGAACGGCCGAACCCCAGCAGAGCCCAGGGCAGAGGGAGTTTGAGCTCCACAGCGAGAAAAGCAGCGAATAAGGAGGAGGAACAGCACCAGGAAATGCGTTCAAATCCCAGAGGTACAAAGCTATATGGGCAAACGTCCAATTGAAACACAGCACTGCACAGCAGCTGGTCAACACAGGTGTCAGGAATGTTGGTTCCAGATGGAGGATGAGACTCGACACGGAAGGAAAGAGGAGCAGGTGTCTGCTTCAGCAACCTGTGAATGTGGGGGAGGGGGGGCAGCTACAGGAGTGAGAGGGCCACCTGTGGGGGAGGGGGGACAGCTACAGGGGTGAGAGGGCCACCTGTGGGGGAGGGGGGGCAGCTACAGGAGTGAGAGGGCCACCTGTGGGGTTTCGCATACGTCCGGGGTCACGCCAAAGGTCAGGAGACCCAGTCAAAGGTCACACCAGATCAGGAGTCCCAGTGAAGTTTCTGTGGGCTCCTCCAAGCATGACGCTGGCATACAGACAGGAAATCCTGTCAGCTGCAACCAATGTGCCTGAGCAAGCGAGGTCGGGGGGGGGGCATGACCGGAGGCAGACACACCCAAAGAAGCACACGCAGGCAGACGCACCAAAACAAGCACACGCAGACAGACACACCCAAACAAGCACACGCAGGCAGACGCACCAAAACAAGCACACGCAGACAGACACACCCAAACAAGCACACGCAGGCAGACACACAGACAACGACCGACAGACACAGCAGCAGAGATACTGCTTCGGCCAGCTGAGCCCTCACTCTTCATGTGAAATAGCTGTCCGCCCACCCCCCATACCCCCCATACCCATAATCCTCAGACAGTTCACTCTCCTCAGTCTGGCTGCTCAGCATCACTATCAGGTTCTTCTGTAGGAGTGACTTGCTGGCATAACAAACCAGCCTTTCACAGCCTGACCCGACGGACCTCCGGCCGTTCATTTCATACACTCCCTTTTCAGGAATTGAAGAAAAACAAAGCATGGAGGAGTGACAGGACATACCACAGACAGGTCAAAGCAACGGCTGGCACATGCGCCCAGAAGTGCAGCCCGTCAGATTGCTCTTTGCATGCGCCCAGAAGTGCAGCCCGTCAGATTGCTCTTTGCATGCGCCCAGAAGTGCAGCCCGTCAGATTGTTCTTTGCATGCGCCCAGAAGTGCAGCCCGTCAGATTGCTCTTTGCATGCACCTAGAAGTGCAGCCCGTCAGATTGCTCTTTGCATGCGCCCAGAAGTGCAGCCCGTCAGATTGCTCTTTGCATGTGCCCAGAAGTGCAGCCCGTCAGATTGTTCTTTGCATGCGCCCAGAAGTGCAGCCCGTCAGATTGCTCTTTGCATGCGCCTAGAAGTGCAGCCCGTCAGATTGCTCTTTGCATGCGCTCAGAAGAGCAGCCCGTCAGATTGCTCTTTGGGTCTGTCTCTGACTGGGACCCGCTGCCAAACCACCGGGCAGCACTGTGCATGGGTGTCAGGGTGGGGCACAGCCGCTGCCACTCAAACAGAGCTGGGCCCATCGGCTGACACCCCCTCTCATGGCAATCAGCAGGCCCACCCCCCAAAATGCCCTTTCTGTATGCAAAAACACAGGCTTCACCTCTGCCCACACAAACAGAGGCACGGACCCAGCTAAGGTCATGAGAAAATGGAAAGTAGGTCCTTCTCAGACAGAGCTGCACTCACTGCGCCCTCTACTGCAGGGTTTCCCAACCCAGTCCTCAGGGACCCACCGACGGCCCACATTTTTGCTCCCTCCCAGCTCCCTGCCAGACAGTTTACATTTTTGCCACTACCAGGAGCAAAAACATGGATTGCCAGTGGGTCCCCAGTGACTGGATTGAGAAACACTGCTCTACTGGACCATCTGTAAATCGAACCCCTCCCCCCCCCAGGCTGAGATACAGTACCCTCCCCACTGGTGCCATATGACCATGAGAAATGTGTCATTATGAAATGTCATTTTCGGGCATTTCGCTGTCATGCTGAGCAAGCCGGGTTGGGATTTGGATTCCCGAACGGCAAAGGTGCCGCTCATGGAACGGGGGGCCCTTCTGATTAATTCAAGGGCCCCAGAGGGTTCAGGTAACCGGCCACACGGCAGCCGGAGACGGCAGGTGCTGAAAGCGAACTTCCCCTCGGCGATGGTGGCTGGCGGCGTTTGGCACGGGTTCCCAGGTTAGCGGGACGTCCCCCACCACGCTGACCAGCTGCGCCGTCTGCGATCCCACATTAAACTTTCATGTGTGGGGGGCCTCCCAACCCCCCTAGCTGGCATGCACGCGAGGCCCAGCAACCTAAAGCCAAAAGCTGTCAGGCTGGGGGTTTAGTCTTGTTACATAATCCAGTCCTCCATAAAACAACAGCAGTGATCATAATGTTTTTACCTAATTTGGCTGGTCCCTGGAGCAACTGGGGGGTCAGGGCCTCGCCCAGGGCAGTAAGGGCCTCGCTTGGGGGGGGTAAGGGCCTCGCCCGGGTGGGGGGTAAGGGCCTCGCTCAGGAGCCCGACGGTGACGTCACTTTGCTGATCCTGAGGTTTAAACTGGTGACCTTCTGATCACAGGCACAGAGTCCTAACCCACTGAGCCACGCACCCCCCACCATATACAAAATATTTTTTTAAAAATGTCAAAACATTGATCTGCGCACACACTGCCTGGGATCTGACCGGGCCCGTGGTTTGGTCTGTGTCCCCGAAGGAGAAGCAGCTCCTAGATTTCCACAGACTTGCCCTTTAAAGCATCCATACCATCACCGTGTGAGTCTGCGACCACAGCCAATCAGCGCTCAGGCCAGGATTGTCCGGGGAGGAAAGACAACTGTGTGTCCTGAACAGCCGTGGTGCTTTCTGCTCTCATCTCGGTCAAAGCCAAACTACGCAGCAGAGAGTGCTGCTCCAGTGATGGGGAGGTACGATCAAGCACATAAAACGGTCAGGGAGACGGGGCACTGGGCCGCAAACTGCAGACGCAGATGGAGGTTGGTTTGTACGGAGGCTGGGGGAGTGTGGAAGGCCGTCCCGTCCGTGCCGAACTGCTAGGGGACGTGGGTACGTCGCACGCAGCTCTGCAGGAAGTGTGACCCTCACTGAGATATTAAACCTCCATCTTAAATGACTCTATGCGCGTGTGAGAGCCTTGTGCTGTGGCTGATTACCCGGTGCCACTTTGGACTGGGGGGGGAGGGGGCGTTATATTCACCCAGGTGGGGGGCACATCTGAAAACAGGCTTGCTATCCTCTGTGCTCTACAGGGAAAAAAAATAGATCACTGGAACGGCCAGCATTTCATGTAAGAAAGACAGACCAACTCAGGCTGCGATGTTTTCCAGAAACTTCTTTCAAAGCCTCCCCAAGAATGATCACCTTTTCCCCCCGAGCTCAGGTTCTGCACCGGCCGATGGGACTTGCATGACAGCGGTTTCAGGAAAAGTGGGATCTCCGAAAATGGACTCGAAGCGCCTGGGCCGTCCACAATCCTTGGCGATTCAGAGCAGCCCCACATTCCTGCAGGAGGCGCAGTGCAGGTGTGGACAGCATGCTGGCACCAAGAACCCCCCCCCAAGCGCTGAGTCATGAGCAGTTTTCCAGGCACTGTGCTGTTGCTAGGACCTGTGGAGATGCGTTACTGGAGGCGACAGGCACAGTTCTGTCAGATGGAGATTCGGTGACGATGACACTGGCAAACACTGACAGACACTGACAGACACTGGCAGACACCTTCATCCATATGCCTGAACTCACAATATTTCTTAATATTCTGCCATTTTCAGAGTAATTCAGACTCAGCACAGTCCTGAAAGTCACTCTAGCACAGAATCACACTCCTCATTTAATCTATATTTCTGGATAAGTAGCAACTGTGTAGTTCGAATTTAACAGTTTATCATTTTTCATCTCTTCCCAGTGTTACATGCCCTGAGCTTCCAGAAACAGACTTCAGGCTCACATGATCCTATCCTGGATTAGTATTTTCATCCAGTTTTCTGTTTTTCTGTTCAGAGATACACAAACAGTTCTAGTACCTTGTCTATGTTCCAGATTTTCACAAAAATGAAATTTCTACATGTATATATAAGAACTTTTGCTATATAACATTAAGTAAGTTTACATTCTTTGCTCGCGTGCTGGAAAAGCGCAGGGATGCGAATAAAGCTGCAGTTCATGCTCACAGTCACAGTGTAATGTGGGAGCTTAACCACATCCATCCCACCCAGCAGGGGTCACTGTGACCCAGGAAGTATGGGATACAATGCGGGAGACACCCTGGATCGGATGCCATCCCATAATAATGTCAATAACAATATGATATACATGCCTTACGAGGGCAAGACAAACAGGGCAGCTCTTGCAGAGTGCTAGCAATGTGAAGGGTGTGGGTTCAAATCCCACGAAAAAAAAAAAAAACCTGTAACTCTTCCTTTGATCGCAAGCTGCTTTGGCTAAAAGCGTCAAATCAATACATGAAACGTAAATATGAGGTTTCCTGTCCTGGGAGCGTAGATGTCCTTTGATGTCCTTCTTTATAAGAACCAGCCTTTGACCACAAAGGAAACGCTGCTGTTCTCAGAGAAGTCGTTCGGTTGTATATGAGCTGGGATTTGGGAGCGTGTGGAAAAGGCAGCCTCCGTCTAGGCAGTAAGGGGCTGGGGTCACGCAGCACCCCCCTTCTCTACGCCCACCACAGCCGTTTGCCGTGCCCCTAACAGGGGACCTTACTCATCAGAGGAGAACTTCATAGTGGCCAAAAAAAAAGGATCCTCTCCAAGCTTCATCATTCAAGGTGATTTTTATTCTGCTACTTAGCCGAGACAGGACTGTGAAATTTACTGGGAAGATTCAGACCATCAGAGTGCTGACTGGTCCAACAGCCGGGCCTGCCTGGGCAGCTTTGCGGGCACAGACACTGCCCCGCCAAGGCTCGTCGTGTTGGCACTGAGAGCAGCTGAGACGTCAGAGATGATGGACTCAGCTTCGGGAAGCTGGCAGGGACCCTGGGCCACTTTCGGCTTCCGGGACACTGCAGGACCAGTCCAGGCACTAAACGGCAGCGTGACTCCACGAGCCGGGAAGGGCGGAAGCTGCAATGGTCGCTCTATGTGTATGCCCCCCCCCACCAGCGCTCCCCCGCCTTTACATCCCCCCGGCGACGCTGCGGTTGCCTAGGCAGCAGAGTCCCAGTGACAGACTCCTGGCCACCTGTTGCTGTTTTGCTAATGATGGCAAGTGGGGGTGGGGGGTCTGCGCCCTTAATGATAGGAGAGAGGGGGCTGTAACTGAGCAGCATGACACGCTTACCAACTGCTCCAGAGCGTACGCACGCACACACACACACATGCACACACGCACACACACACACACACATGCACACACGCACACACACACGCACACACACACACATGCACACACGCACACACATGTTGATGTACCTATCTAAATGGGGACCATCCATTCATTTCTATGGGAAAAACCCTAATCCCAATCATGACACCCTCAACCTCTACCCATCCCTAACCTTAACCATAAGTAACCAACATAAATACAAGACTTTTGGCATTTTTACTTTTTTGATTGCATTCACAGATTCTTATAAAACTGTGGTTATCCAAATGGGGACCTCAAAAGATGTCCCCAAAAGAAGGGAAATGTCAGGTTTTACTACACTTTGGGGACAATTTGCTCCACAAATGTGATCTATACAAACCCACACACACACACACACACACACGCACTTGTCAGGTATACCTGTCCTTATGCTGTAGGCCCTGCAGTCAGCCTGGCACCCTGTACGGCACCCTGTGACTCTGACTTGCGTAACAGACTCCCCTCCTTGGTACTCCTTACACAGCAGGAAGCATGGAACTTTCCGGCGGGGGGGGGGGGGGGGGGGGGGGGGGGGGGGGGGGGGGGGGGGGGGGGGGGGGGGGGGGGGGGGGGGGGG
>JAUMHC010000099.1:2778356-2789969 GCA_032359785.1 Heteromormyrus szaboi | reverse complement strand
CCCCCCCCCCCCCCCCCCCCCCCCCCCCCCCCCCCCCCCCCCCCCCCCCCCCCCCCCCCCCCCCCCCCCGAGACTCACTGGTGCTGGGTCCATTAATATCACAGCATTAGGCATCCAGTAACTATATTGTTCAAACCGCACTTTACACAGAGCAGGAGGTTAATGATAACTGCCTGATCAGAAAGAGCTTCAAAGATGAGCCAAGCACTGTGTGAGAGTGCTGAAGCCTGCGAGTACAGGGACCGCGGGGGGCATCCAGCCAGTGTCATCATTACCATGAAAACACAGAAGAGCTATGTGATGTTGATCCAGCCCAATAATCCCGGCAGCCTTTCCTCCGAGACCTCGCCAGTGTCTTATCATGTGAAATTCGCATATTGGCACTGACTAAAAAAGCCCTGCTTTCCCCCCGAAGGCCCATGGGGGGCACTGCAGCTTCCACGTCACCTTTTTATCCATACATCCCCAGCCTCACACTCCATGATGGAATCGGGCCAAAAGAAAGAAAAAAAAAGCCCACTGACAATGAAATTCATTCAAATAATAGCCATCAAGCCTAGAGAGGTCTGAGCAGCAGTCTGCCTGTCCGTGACTAATTGGGCCGCCTCAGTCACACTGTCAGTTTCCCGTGTTGCGGGGGAGGGAGCTGCATGGCCTCAATAAGCTCCCAGAACCGATGTCATACACACCGGCACAGCGGCGCCCGTGTCTCAGGGACGTGCTCCCTCTGATCTTCTCAGGGAGTGACTTTCAGGCATATCTGTGGCCACCCGCCATGATGGACCCGCCATTCTCAGCTCCCTCGCTCCCTGGACGCAAACCCGCCCTTTCAGAACTTCGTGCTGCTTTTCGCATCCTGTGGCTCCGGGTCCTACCACTGTCTCCGACTGCGTCTCAAACCTTCACCTAACGGTGGTCCTCAGCTTGGTTGTCCAAACAGAAGCCTGTTGGAAAACGGCTAATCTGCCTTTATCGCCCTCCGCCTTCAGGGCTGTAATACGGCATTTTATGCAGTCTTAGTGGCTTAACTAGAAAAGGAATTAATTCTTTGACATTATTAGCGGTTACTTAGGCTTAATTCAGCCCTGACTGTGCGTGTTAAATCACTAACAGCTTCTGGGATGTTGCCTAATAAACGACAGTCTGTTTTCACAGCCCAGAGTACGGTGAGCTGCTCAAAGGCCACAAGAAATGTTGCCCCCCCAGGACCTTGGTGCGGCACACAGACAGCGTGATGGGGGGTGGGGTGGGGGGGGTTGCACAGGACTAACAGTGCAGGACACAGGGCAGAGTGAAACAGAGGGGCTGAACACAATGAGTTATATACATACATCAGGGGCTACATACATACATAAGGGGCTATATACATAACACAAGGGGTTATATACATACATAAGGGGCTTCATACATACATAAGGGGCTATATGCATAATACAAGGTTTTATATGCATAACACAAAGGGTTATACACATACATAAGGGGCTATGTACATAACACAAGGCTTTATATACATACATAAGGGGCTATATGTATAATACAAGGTTTTATATGCATAACACAAAGGGTTATACACATACATAAGGGGCTATATACATAACACAAGGGGTTATATACATACATAAGGGGCTATATACATAACACAAGGGGTTATATACATACATAAGGGGCTATATACATAACACAAGGCTTTATATACATACACAAGGGGCTATTTTAAACATAACACAAGGCTTATATAGATTATGATTTGTTTAATTCAGTCCCCACACTCATACATCCTACCCTCTCTCAATACCATTTGGTGAATTAGGTCCTGGAGTCAAACCAGCAACCATCATGGTTCCAGCATGGAGCTCTTAACCAGTGTGCTACCAGACTCCCCCCTCTGTTTGTCTTTCATACACACATGTCCGGTGCACTTCCTGTTCTGGGTGTTAAGTGCCAGGCGGCTGATGAGCAGACAGTGTGAATGTTTCCCACTGACTGCTGTCTCACAGGCAATTAACGGCAGCAATAATTAGATGCAATTTGTCTTGTGTTGTAAGAAAGTGTGGACACTTTGGTCCCCCTCCACACACACAGACACACACACAGACACACACACACACACATACACAAAATGAAGAGCAGCAGGAATTAGGTGCTATCACTTAGCCTCCCTGAGGAGGGCGATATTTCTCACCACAGCCGTGGCGAGGTCGGCTCCTGTCGAGGCCCAGCTGAGGATCAAGGTGAGGACGCCAAACACCATCATCCTGGATAAAGAAGGAGGGGGGAGGGAGTACGGTGGAGGGACCCGTGGTCAGAGACGTCACGCCTCCGTGGGGTCTGAACAACCATTGAAATTAGTAGCACAATGAGTAGAAACCAGGACCAGATGTATTTACATTTAATTTATTTAGCAGACATTTTATCCAAAACATACATTTTTTTTTTCCAAAAACAGGGTCAGCAAGTCAGCTAGAGCAACTGGAGTTTAAGGACCACGCTCAGGGGCCCGACCGTGACGTCACTCTGCTGACAACCGGATTGGACGTGGCAGCCTTCCTAACCCACAGAACCACGAGGGCTAAGGTCAGCATGACAGAAACAGTGGGATGTGTGGCCCGTCACAGGGTGACCCACAGATCTGCACACATCACGGCAGCTTCAATCTCCACAGGAAGCCAGTATAGGACATGAGCTTCATGATAACCTACAGACACCAGCTACTTTTAGGACCACAGGCATCTCTGAAGAGACTATTTTCTGAGCTGTGAGAGCCTACATACAGGGACTATTTTCACCAGGGGTACCTATAGTCAGGAGCAATTTGCGGAATTATGGGAATCTCTGAGCCGCACTGGGACAAAGTATAATATACCAGTGCAGTGAATGACCGCTGCGTTCAGCTTCTTACTGTGGGCACAGAGCAAATTTATCCTGAGCTTAATGATCTTCATTGGACAGCTGGTCAAACATAGATAGAGTATGATGTGTGTGTGTGTGTGTATGTGTGTGTGTGTGTGTGTGTGTGAAAAGTAGATTGTGTGTCAAAGGTCCAGCAATTTTTCACTCAAAAATCCACAGAACATGATCCCAGAACTCTTGAGGACCAGACAGGTGGTGGTTTGCCTCCTTCAGAAGATCACTGATGCTCCCCTCAGTTTATAGTGTCTGGACTGCTGCCATGTATCCCACTTTTGAAGAATGTCTTTCAGATGGTGGAGTCAGAGCGCTGAGCAGATCTGCGGATGCAGGTCCAGGATTCTCTGTGGCTTTCTGCACCGTTCGCTACCTGCAAATGTCTGAACCATTGTCCGTTTGGACAACGTAACCACGGTAATGCGAGGCCCAAGATCCCAGAAATAGCTCTGTAACTTTTCAGACAGACAGGCATCAATAACTTTCCAGAGGAATCTCTTCTGATCCCGGAATGATCAAAAGTTCCAGTGTGAGGACAACTTCTCCCTGATGGTCATGACCAAGAGGAGTAAGAATTATATCAATTTGGTGGGTCTCCTTTTATTTGGGCTGATTTATTCTGTTTGGGGGGGGGGGGGGCGCGGGGTTAATAACTTCTCCGCACTCAGTGTTGGACTCCCTGTACATATACACAGAAAGATCTGTCTCCTGAAAATCGATGTGACATGCAAGTGCTCTGAGCCAGTGCTGTACACCCCCGCTACATCCACACACTCCAGCGCTAAGCTAATTTGTGGCATTTGTATTGTGTTTCGGCTATTTGCATAACCAATCGGCAAAGAAAGCGTTTCAAGTCCCACCCCAAAGTACTGAAGTACCAATGAAATACCCCAGCCGGTCTGGCACTTTTGGGACTGGAACTTTTGAGACTGGTACTCAACTGGAAGTCAATGGAAAAGGCAAAGTACCAAAGGTATGGTACTCGGTACAGTGGAAAAGCACCCTAACAAGTCAATTCTATTCAAGGGGGCTTCACTGTCAAACCATCCCAAGTCAGGTACGCAGTGGCAGGAGAAAACATTCCCGTAGGACCACGGTCGCACATACGGACAGTGAGTGATAATAAAAAGAGGGATTTTCTTTAAAAACTGCATAAACACAGCGCAGTAAAGGACACAAGGGCTGGATTATAATATAAATTTGGGTCCCTCTGTCATACGTTGATAGCGGGGTCTGTTCCCACTGGTGCTGAGGTAAACCTTTACACAACACACGCTTCCTTCCAAAGCAAAGAAAGCGGGCTCAGCCAATCAGGCCCCTTTAAACGATCACACGCCTTCCCAGGTTTGCTAATGCTACATTAGCATAACGAGGGTACCTTTGTAAAGATGTGATGCCGTATGGTTGTTTATTAATGCGCTTGAGTAACGTGACCTCCTGCGCCATTCTCACGACTCCACCATGCAGTTTGGATGCTCGTGGCCAAGAGTGAAGTTATTTCGTTAGCGGAATGCTAAAGAATGTAGCATCCCTCCACCCCAGAGAAGGTTCCTGCTATTCCCTTGTGGAGAGGGACGTGCTGCATGGTATCTTTGCAGGAAAGCCTTCAAACCAAAGCCAGATCTCATCTGGATGCTAAAGATATCATATTTTATGCAAAATATGGTTCATATCCTTTGTATTTTTTCCTATACTGTTACTACATTTACCACAATTTCAAGGGCTGAGTCAATTCTTATTGGTTCATTTAAAATTCAAATACAAAACAAAAATAAATAAAATGCAGTGCAAAGCATCCTTAATGCTTATACCGACCATTATAATACATTATATATATATATCCATAGTGCATTATAGAGGAGAGCTGCACAGAGCATTCATAATGCATAATAGACATGGCTATAATGTGTTATTCCTTTTGATAAATATTTATAACCATGTTTATTATGCTTTATGAATGCATTTTTGTTTGTTATGAATGTGTTTTTTACTAGAAACATGGCCTCAAGTAAAGTGTTATCATAACATTTGATCTTGATTGATCTGCTTAAAGTTTGTTTTATTTCAATGAATAATTGTTTTTTTAATATCCAGAGGTAAAAAGTTCAGGTTCAAAAGGTACAAATCCAGACCAAGATTTTGTTTCAACCAGTCAGTTGAGTACTCAGTGACTGTGACTCTTTATACTCAACTGTTTGGCTGAAACTAAACCTTGGCCTGGATTTGTACTTTCTGGATCCGAACTTTTTACCAGTTTATATCACCTGAAGGGGGGAAGGGGGGTCGTTGTATCATCTAGAAGTGAACACTGGTTTTACCCTCTCCAATCCAAGTTGTTTTACTGTTTGATGTATTTTGTTTTTTTTTTCCTTTTACTTAAAATGGAAGTTATTTCAGCAAATAAGTTCTCTGTTCTACTTAACTATGTCATGGATGTTATGGTCAGTCACTTTTGAACATCTTCTAAATATAGTTCTGGTTTAGTTACTTGTGTACTGTAGCATAGTACCCCACAGATACATTACATCTTTATTGGATGCATCACCAGCCAGATTAGCATTTGTCCATGTACCGCTTAGTTCATTTCATTTCCTTTTAAGGTATCTTTTTTGGGTTACATACCATATTCACTGTTTTCTAATAGTAATGCTTGAGTTCCTAAATGTAAAGTTAGACAGGAGTCCAGCCAGATGACAAACCACTGATGAGAAGCCAGGATTCTGTTCTGGTAGGTTGGAGTGTAACTTACAGTGCAGGGATAAGGGCTTACATGTAACCACCTGTAAGCACAGCTATAACAAAAACTAGAAAACAACATGGCTTGTGCACACAAAAGTCATCCTGTGTACAGAAATCCCTAAATTAGATTTTTATCTGTTGCTAAAATGTTCTTTTAGGCTGCTGAAACTATCCATGAATGGGTGAGTAAGACCACAATGTGCATGCAGTTTGGGAAAACAGGACCTGTCTAGAGGAAAGGTAGAACCATGCACACACAGGAATCCACAAGTCAGGAACGGCACCAAAAACCACCTGTACTACCACTAGGGGGCGAGAGAGGGCGGCTGTGGCAATTACGGCACACTCACGTGGTCAGCAGCAAGCGGGACTGCTTGGCCAATCCCAGGCAGGTCACCAGGCAGATCACCAGGTCCAAGATCAGCAGTATTAGGTATGTGAGCCACCTGGAGGATAGGAGGGAGTATGACAGCATGGGTGCCTGGAGCCAGTACGAGTCAGATGCTCAGTTATGCACAATGTGTATGTTTCTCACTGGCTGTTATGGGTCAAAGGAGATGCCACTGCCCCCTTCCCTTCTGGGTGGCACTGGACGGCTGTCATCATTGTGAAAACTGTGAGACCGGCCCCTTCTCCTATCCTCCTCACGTGTCGATCTCGATGGTGACTCCTTCGATCGGCTTGTATTCTGTTGCCAGGCCACAGGAGGAGCAGAGCCAATGGCCGTGGGTGGGTGGGTGGGAGGGGGGGGTTTGAATTCGCTCAGAATCAGCATCAGCTCAGCATCACTATCATCACACTCTATACTCTATACTCATATCGAGGGACAGGACGTATGACGATTTTTAATGTGGGGAAGTGGAGAGAGAGAGAGGTAAGGAATATGAGCTGATACAGCGCGTTACCACACCCACCACACGACAGACCACCTCAGGGATGAGAGTCCGGGGGCAGCAGTGTGAGACCTCAGCACCACACTGAGAGCCAAACCTGCCACCAACCCCCAAATTTTCCTTGAAAGTTGAAGGACCTGCTTGTGTGATGCCCCGCCCACCTCCTCTGCCAATTGTGCCACCCCTCCCACCTTTGTGTGATGCCCCGCCCACCTCCCCTGCCAATTGTGCCACCCCTCCCACCTTTGTGTGATGCCCCGCCCACCTCCCTTATGCAAATCTGCAGCCTCCTGCCTGTGAGAAGCCTACTTCCCCCAGCCCCCTTGCTCCCCCTCACCTGTAGTACTCGGCGCGGGCGATATGATCGGCCGCCTCGGCCAGGTCCACCTTGCTGTTCTCCCAGTCTGGCAGGCCTACCAGTTGCCGGATGATGTTGTCAGCCATTTGCTGCATGAAGCGCAGCGTCTGCACATAGTCACCACGTGTGGCGAAAATCTCGTCCAGTCGCTCCAGGTGCTGATTTAACCCGCTCTGAATGTTTCCCATGCTGTTCCCCACCTGCAGGGGGCGCAGTGAGGCAATAGGTGAACAAGGGATGGACAGGCGGCCTGCCACACCCTACCTTCAAAGCACACCTACCCTATTTCCTGTAATGCTTCTCTGTACTTCTCTGGTGATAAAACAATCAGCTAATTTTCAAAATAATAAGCTATCCCAGTGGCTGTAGGATTCGAGGGTGAGTTATGGGTTAATCAGAGCTGTCAGGTCCGTATCTCAGATCTGCATTTGAGGATTCGCTTGCAGGAACTATTTTCATGTAATATCCTCACTTGTCTGGCTCGGCTCTGAATGCAATTTCAGAGAAGCCATCAGTCCTGTGGGGGTGCGGGGTGGGGGTAAGGTCCATTTTTATTATTTATCTGATAGGACAGGGGAAGCACCTGGACAGCATGCATCATATCAAACAGGGGTCATGTGAGGTCATGCTTCTTTGCTCATGTCTGGACATGTGAGATTGTAATACATAAATGGGAAAACAGGTCTCGCTGGACGGTTATTTAGCTGTAAGTGTAGAGCCATTGGTAACAGGGTGTGGTGCTGTGTGGATCAGTGGGCCAGGCCTTTGATCAGAAGGTCACGGGTTCAAATCCTGTGCTCAGCAGAGTGGCCACGCTGGTGTTGCCACACACTAGTTCGAATGGAATGGAACGTGCCAGTGGTCAGACTGACCTGACATATTTCCCGCAGTACGGGGACGAGGGCATCAGGGTGAACAAAAGCTAAATCACACGCTGGATATGAGACACTGATGAGGCTACGGCTCCATAACAAGCAGCGATTAAGTAACGAGCAGCGGTTAAGTAACGAGCAGCGGTTAAGTAATGAGCAGCGATTAAGTAACGAGCAGCGGTTAAGTAACGAGCAGCAGCTGCTCCAGGCTGATGAGTTCAGGCAAATGACTTTAATCGCATGTCTGCCGAGTACTTGGATACTGAACATGTGCTATTACATTATTATAAGACCAATCAAATTCTTAGCACTAATTTTGAATCCGTAGCCTAATGAAATATACTTCTCACTCTGTAATTTAATTTAGTCTAACTTGATTGAATGGTGTCTGTATATAAATCCCCTTTTTTGTTTTTTATTTTATTACTTTAGTTTTTGTTATTGTTATATTTTTCAGTTCAAAATATACAAACAGCCTTAATGAGCTATGGGACCAGCTGACGTTATCCATAAGGTGAACTTAAGAAGATTTTAAACTGTCGTTTGTGGTTAAATGACGAATATTTGGGGGGTGGGGGCAGGTTCCGATGGTCCCACTCATGTTTCTGGGGGCAAATGAGGTCCGCTTTGGCTGGATGGACGGGATCCTCACGTATCTGATATTTTATCATGCTCTTTGACATGACAGATGGCATCCGCTTTCGAGAGTAGGTGCTCAAGGGTCCTGAGGTCTCGGGGGGGAGTTCTTGCTCAACTCCCGCCCCCACCCCGCTCCACCTTCTGAGATACTCCTGCTCAGGTTTGGTTTCATTTTTAATAAATTTCTCTGTTCCCGCGAGAGAGGGGCAGGAACGGGGAGGCGGGCCGGACTAGGAGGCGTTACCATGGTGGCCAGCTCCGGGGGAACGAGGGCCAGGCCATGCGAGCATCCTGCGGCCCGGCAGAGGGGCAGGGAGCATGAAAGACGCTGATTTTCAGCATGACCATCCTTTCGGGGCAGGAAGAAAAGCTCTTTCTGTTGGGGCCGAAATCGGGAGAGCAGCTGGGGCCAGACGCTCGCCTTTGACGGAATGTCCTGGAATCTGCTCCTTCCCGTGAGAAAAAAAAAAAACAGCGGAGGGAGAGCGAACGGCATTCTGGGTCCTCAAAGAGTTTCGATTAGAAAAGCAGCAGTGGGCAAATGGATGCCGTCAAACTGAAGCTGCTTGGTCCTCATTTGGAGGGGTGGGGGGGCGGGCATTCATCCTGAGGAAACCTTTTCATCGACACCTCTTTGCCTTGGCTCAGCGTAAAAGGAATACTGAGGGAGGGAGGGAGGGAGGGAGGGAGGACGGGGGAAGCGGGAAGCGAAGAGGGCCGGTTCGGCCCGGTCCGCTCGCCAGTGAAAGGGACAGTCTGATTTCACCCGAAAAGAGCAAAGCGAAGGTGCCCCATTTGGTGCCGGTTACTATGGTAACAGTGTCTGTCAGCTGTGCGTGTGGTGGGCCATGTGACCCACTGGTGCTAACGGGGGCACGTGGCCTGGAGCTACTGGGGTATTTCTGGCAGCAGCCCCACCCCGGTCATGTGACTGCTGCCGGACGAGAACAGGCTAACTGCCATTTGGGCCCCTGGACCTTTAATTGATGCTTTTTTTTCTTTGAAAGAACATTCTTCATCATTCTTTGCAGATTTTTGTCTGTTGACACGTGCCATCTGTGATTTTTGCAGAGCAGAGTTTACCATCTTCTTTAAGAGGTCAATAGCAGGGACAAAATAACAGGAAGGCGGCCCCCCAGGGCCTCAAACTAACAGACAAACCTTTAGAAAGTACAGCAGGCACAAAAAGAGCCGATTTAATATCAGAGCACCAAATATAATTTTCTCTTGATATTTAAAATACAGTTGGGATAAATAACTTCAGGAAATCTTTGACAGGTTTTAGGCTGTCCATGTACAGAGAACCGCCCCCCTCCCAGCACCCACCCCCCCCCAGGAATGTATTTTACCACATAGGAACATGTTAACAAGGCAGTACACAGATAAGGAGTGAACAGGAAGCTTCTGTGGTCCTGGAACAGATCCCAGACCTCCAAGTCGACCTGCTTTAAAAAGGCTTACGGCTGATCACTCTTGCCCCCCTCCAGGGTGCCACCCTCAACCTCAGTCAATCCCATCATGCACTGCCAGAGATACCCTCGTGACGAAGCTTGCCACAGTCAAACCTTTTTCTTTTGAAAATATCTTCTTGTTATGTAATTAGTGTAGAAATGATTTGGTGTAACTCTGAACTGCTTTAAAGAATCTTTGTGTTTGTATCTCCTCTTTTAAAAGAATCCATAAATGATGAATAATTCTTGAATGTTATGAATATCACACCCTCCTGGGGACGGCCCCCGGTGAGCCTGAACCCTGACCTCCCCCACAAAAATACATCATTCTGAGCTCCAGTTCACAAACTCCTCCATACTCCACTGTACATCTTGTGTTTTTATGAACCTCTTACTGTTGAGTGGCCCTGCTGCCCACACACTCAGGCTCCACAGTTAACGTCGGGTGAGCCCCCCCACCCCATAACTTTTAAATAGGCTGCATGCCCGTTTATGACTTTTGTTCCAGTTCGTTTTCCAGGACCTTAACGAAATTAACTGCCACTTATAAAACATTATGTTCATTTCCTCTGGATGGAAAATGACACCAAGTCAGCTGGATCTGAGTACTTTACTGTTATTATAAGCACATGGGGGGCAGTGCAGATGGAGTCTGGTGTGGGAGGGGCTTCCCCTGGAAACAACAAATCAGCTGTCAGCTGGGAATCGGTTTCTAAAGAGACACCATTTAAATTCCCAGTAGGGAAGGGGATTTTGGAATGGGGGGGGGGGGGGGGGGGGCAGGGGGGGGGGTATGTCAGTCCTCATTCCCCCTAACGGTCCAACGGGTTCCACTGCAGCACATACAACACATAGGCCTGGCAGCGGGTGAAGGACAGGGAGGGAGTGCAAGTCAGACTGCGACTGTGAGTCAGACTGCGACACTGAGTCAGGTCATGTGACCGTAAGTCAGGCCATGTGACCGTGAGTCAGGTCATGTGACCGTGAGTCAGGCCATGTGACCGTACTCCTCATCTCTCTTCACTGGCCTCCTATTGGAGCTCACGCATCCGTTCAGGTCCTTGGTGCTGGCTTACAGGGCCATCTCCAGTGCCGCTTGGAGTTCCTCCATCACGCAAGGAGCACCACCCCAGACCAGGGGTAGGCAGCCCCGATCCCAGAGTGCCGGCATCCAGCAGGTTTTTCATCCTACCTGATGAGTTACTATCTGCCTGAGATCAGGGGTGGGTCATCCACGTCGTGTCATCAGACTTCCTCTCTACCTTCAAGACCCATCTGTTCCATGAATTCCTCTACTAAACTGATGCCTCTTTATGTTCATTGAATGCTCTTGTGTTGCACTGACGGACATTGGATAATCTCATTAGGTTCTTGCTTTGTTAGTTGTTGTTGTGTAGCTCCTGCTCCAATCCTACTCACACTTGTTCTTGGGCCTTCATTGGAAGTTCAGTCTAGCTACACTTATTCCTCAGTCCAAATGTCCAGTATAGTCCTCACCAGCTTCTACCAGTGTGCTGTGGAGTCCCATTTACGCCTTGGTATGGTTTCTCGACACAGGACTAGAAAGCCCTCCAAAACATTATTCAGGGCCAGCATCTGCCCCAGTGCTCTAAGACCGTCTGACACACACCGAGGTGCAGTATTAATACTAAGCGCTGTTAGTGACTCTCTTTTGTACTGATCTGCCCCAGTGCTCTAAGACCGTCTGACACACACCGAGGTGCAGTATTAATACTAAGCGCTGTTAGTGACTCTCT
>JAUMHC010000099.1:2760550-2770716 GCA_032359785.1 Heteromormyrus szaboi | reverse complement strand
GCCTGCTGCTATGCTAACATCCTCCATAAGTACCATGCAGTGTTTTAGCCTGCTGCAATGCTAACATCCTCCATAAGTTCCACACCTACATTTTAACATTGGCCTGATTGGCCGTGTGTGTAGGGCTTTGCTTCCTCAAACGGGGCACCCGATAGGCTGCGTGTATGCGCCTTTTCTCTGATGTCATTCCTTCATTAGTTCTGTCAACCGGTCAGTTTTGGTTCACAGTTTCTAACTTTACAATGACTCCTATTTATGGGGATAATATCTCAAAGTGGTGCATATGTATAAACACCACGGACCATTAACTACTAACTGGACCAGTTAAAGCCAGGGAGAGGGTGTACCAAAAGGTCAGCGAGGGTGGGGGCTGCCCCCCTCCCCCATCCTGAGTCACATGTGCTTTCACAGGAAAGCTTTGGAAGGTTTGGCTGCCAACACCTCTACATTATAAAAGTCAAATAAAAACAGATTACTATCCTATCCATCCTACGTTCAACTGATAATCCAGTACTGGGTTATGGGGGGAGGGTGTGCGGGGGTGCTGAAACCAATGCCAGATACACACACACACACACACACACACACACACACACACACACAGCAGGGCTGACAATTCAGTCTGGACTGAAAGGGCAGCAGAGTACAACAAGAGAGGATAGTTATTTAATTTTATTACTTTAACTTCTAGTAATACAATTTGAGGAATTGTAAAATACAGCGATGGCATTCCATAGCTGTTTATGCCACAGCCATAAACACTGGTGCACAAAGACTCAATCACAGAAGGACTGATTACTGAGAGACAGCTTAGCCATGACACCGATGGAGTAAACACCCTCCATTTACACAGAGAGCGGCCTGTTTGTACCTCTTAGGCTGCGTTTCCCAAAAACATAGCTGCCACTGAATACTGCAGCTGAATGATTCCAACTACGCAAGTTACCAACAGGAGCTTTTGGGAAACACGCCCTTCTGTGTTTATACAGGAACTCCTACAGCTGCCCCTACATTTTTTGTTTATTTAGTAGACACTGTTATCCAAACCAGGGCAGACGGTCCCTGGAACAGCTGGGGATTAAGGGCCCTGCTCAGGGACCCGGTGCTAGCATCACGCTGACTTTCCGATCGCAGGCCCAGTCTCCTAACCCTCTGGGTCACACACCGAAGCCGCATCTCCCCGTTTAATTGGCAGAAGTGGATTTAATCAATGAGCAAACAGAAAACCAAAATGCAAAATGTCACAAAGGAAGTGTTTAAGTTTGGGAGCAGATGGTTCAGGCTTATTTTAGGGAGCCGTCTCAGTGATGGTCCAGGAACAATACGTTAATATATTAAAGAGCAAGAATCCCTGGAGAGAACTCCAAACTCCCTTTGAGCTCAGGGGCCTGGAAATGTCAGCCGTAACACAAGGATGTTCCCTTTTTAAACGCGCGTGTGTGTGTGTGTGTGTGTGTGTGATTGCTCCCCTTCCTTGTATTGTTCTATACTGCCTGAAATTAATTACATTTATTCATTCATTTCCCATCACCAACTACAAGGTTCAGGACAGGACAGTTAGCGAGGATGCTATCCCAGAATGCAAAGCGCGCACAGAGCACCCTGCATGAGATGCAGATGCACACACACACACACACACACACACGCACGAAAACAGACCTGAAAAAAATGGTCCCCCATAACATCAAAATAACAGGATTTATTACATTATGGGAACATTATCACACGCACACAGTATGTGTGAGAATCCCGATTATCTGCCAAAGGAATGACCAGCTCCCTTCCTGCTCACTGACCATTTTTCATTTATGTCTTCTTTGTGTTTGTATTCCACAAGTTAACCGGGTTTCAGATTTTAAAACCTGAATGATCTTTTTGTATCGAGTTCCTGCTCAAAATTAGTGACACAGAGAATGGTTCCTGACCATGGGCACATGAAGAATGTGGGGATTAACGCTGCACATGACAAACAAAACGACTCCCACTCCCTCCACCACTACCACCTTCACATCATACCAAAAATCAGACCACCCCTGGAAAGGCACTGTGACCTCCTCCTAGGACAAGGGAAGGTCAACCTCTCAGACGGCGCTGATTCCGCAGGAACCAGGCTTTCAGGAGACACTCGGCGCCAAGGTTGCCACTTCAGCTCAATCTGTGCGGGTCCAGTGTCCATCTGGCCACTTAAACACCTCCATCCATCGTCTAAAACTCTAAATGCTTATTTAGGATAGACTCCTGGGGTGGGGGCGTGAGGGCACCATCCTGCCTGAGACACAGGTAGGCGGACCAGATAATCCATGTCAGGGAGGATATTTTGAGCTAGAAACTACCATTTCAATAAAAAGGACCTGAATTTCTCTTAACTGACGACTTTGTTAGTTCACCTGTGCCCTTTACTGTACGTGTGTAATTTAGTGATTGGGACATTCGCCCTTTGCTTTTGCAGTCACGTGACGAGGTGTAACTCCCTCCTGGAAGCAGAGAGAGCATGACCAGGTCATGTGACATAGGACAGCCCTCGCCAGTCCCATTCAACCGGCATCACGCTGTGGGGCAGGAATGTTGAAAGGACTGTAACCATTAGGACTGTGACTCGATTGCAGATCCCAGTGAGACACCCCAGAGAGACAGCCCCCCCCCGTCACTGGTGCTACGGACATTGGACTACAACCACAACCAACACACAGCCTCTGTGGAGTAACTGCAGTGCAAGGAGTGATCAGGGGAGACCAGCTTTCGGAGTGCCACTGTTCCTACTGTCACAAAATTTCAAGAGTGTCCCCCTGGGATCAATAAAGCCTATCTAATCTAATCTAAATCTAAACCTAATCAAAAACCTGTCATAAAATCTAATTTAAAGTCTCATGCAGGCTTCCTGGATTAAAAGGCTTAATGAGTCAGGATGCACAGGGTGTCATTTTAATTAAGCGCTGGCTGCTGAGTCGCTTAATTGCAGCATTTGGGTGTCATTTGAGTTTGATGAGTCTGAATGTGAGACCCGGTTTGTAAGAGGTCTCTGATCAGCAACACTGGATGATGGATATTAAGGGGTTAACCCCCCCCNNNCACCCACCCCCAAGCACCCGTCTCCTGACCTGCCCGCCTAATGCATGTCTGAGCCTAATGCATTCTCTCTCTCTCTCTCTCTCTCTCTCTCTCTGGGCCTTAAATTCAATCTAAGTGTCTCTCCACTTAGATCCCCCAGCAAATCCACAGCTATCTCAGGATTTCTTGACGCCCCCACTTCCCAGGGTGTGTGGGCGGGGTGGGGTGGGGGGTGCATTTCTACAGCTCCACCCCAGTCTCATGGGAGATGCCTTAGTAGCGTGTCATAGAAAGAAGTGACTTGGTGCCTGTGGTGGAAGGGGGGGGGGGGGAGGGGGGAGTATTGGGACAGTCTGGACCTTTCTTTACGGTTCTGATTCTGGTGTGGGGGAGTGTACCAACCTACAAAACAGGCTGCATGAAGACCTGCCCTAACCCCTAATCTCAGGCCTGGCTTGGTTGCCCCCACGATGCTCTTGTGGTCCCCGTGCCGTTCCCATTTGCTGGAGAGGTCCGAGTCGATGGTCCGGCTCTCACTCTGGTGATTGCCCCCTAATCCAGGGAACATACCACATGCCACTGGCCTCCCCCCATTTTGGTGGCATGTTCGTGGTATATTTCGGTTTGGCTGAGTCCTTCCCACCCCCTCCTGACCTTGGCTATGAGCTGCAACCCCCTGCCCCCCCAGATCCGCCACCTGCTCCCAGCTGCCTCTTCACATTAGGCTACATCGCATTATGTTACATTCAGTTACATCAGGGGGGGCTTTCAGACTCTCTTAGCCAGAAGGACTAAGAACTTCAGGCCCCCCGGGCTACGGCATTAGTAGATACACCATCCAGTCTGAAGCCTGCCTTGGGAGGGATATAAAGTCGGGGCAGGGATTGAACCCCCAAGCCTGTAGGTGTTTGGCCTGTGTTTCGTCATGCCGTCCTGCCGGTCCCCACATCCCTCACCAGCTGATGAGGCCAGCAGTGATGGCCGCCCAAGTGACGCAGCAGGACCTCGGCTTTTTGCGATCCTCATCCTCCTCCTTGTGGCAGCAGCACAGGAAGCTCAGGTAGACAGCCAGTAGGAGCAGGTTCAGGCCCAGGGCAGCGGCGGCCACGCAACCCAAAAAGATGAGGGACTGGGGATGGAAAAAAGAGACAACCATTAGGGAGATGGAGACGAGGGACAGACAACAAGAGAGTCCGCCGTTAGAGAGATGGAGACGAGGGACCAATGATGAGAGAGTCAGCCATTAGAGAGATGGAGACGAGGGACCGATGATGAGAGAGTCAGCCATTAGAGAGATGGAGACGAGGGCAAGAGATGAGAGAGACAGCTGTTAGAGAGATGAAGACAAGGGACAGAAACGATTAAGTCACCCGTTAGAAAGATGGAGACGAGGGACAGACGACGAGAGTCAGTCATTAGAGAGATGGAGACAAGGGAGCGAGACGAGAGAGTCAGCCATTAGAGAGATGGAGACGAGGGATAGAGATGAGAGAGACAGCCATTTCAGAGACGGAACTGAGGCACAGAGATGAGAGAGACAGCCATTACATAAAAGGAGATGAGGGACAGGGATGAGAGAGACAGCCATTACAGAGATGGCGATGAGGAACAGAGATGAGAGAGACAGCCATTATAGTAGGAGCTGTGCTCAGGGACAGGGTGCTGTGCACATAGTAGTAGTAAAATGACATGGAAATTTGGGAAAGACTATGAGAGCATAGTGCCATTATATAATCACACACTAAATATGCTCTGAACTGCCACCATTGTTATCACTTTATTACCATAATTATCCCATCCATCCATCTTCCATAACTGGTAACCCAGTGCAGAAGTGGCATATTCACAGAAATAATGTTTTATTAATGTTTTTATTGCGTCACTAAGATTGTCTCAGATGGCCTGTGAATGGTAACACCACAGCGGACCCGGCGTAAAGGAGCGAAACAATGACATTTTACCGGAAAGCTGATCGTCAGCTAAGCGTGTGGCTTTAATGTAGCAAATTCGAATCAAGATGGACTTCCTACAGCATCCAAATGGAGCAGCTCAAAGCAGCATCCAGCACCGGGGGCACAGGCAATGTGCTGCTGTCCAAAATGGCATCAGAACCTGGGCATGTTTTTGTTCTGGGACACAAGAAGCCAGAAATGGGTGAATTGAAGGGGGCGGGACTACTGTGTGCTGTCAATCACCGATAAACCCAATTCTCACTGGTCTCCTCAGCGGCTGGCTTGCCACAGCACCCATGCCCATTGCTGCACACGGTAAATCCTGCTCACAGCGCGAGATTGGGCCCCATTTTTGCCGTCACTCGTACAATGAGGGGAAGTCAGTCCATGGGGGGGGGGCACAGCACTCTGATTATCCCTGCAATCAGGGCTGAGAAGAAGCAGATGCACACCCCCACCCACGTTCCTATAGAAATCCAGAAGAGAGGGCAGGAGAGAGACCCACCCCAGCCCCGCCCACCCGGCACATACATCGCAGCAGTAAACAGCAGCGCGGACAGCAGGAGACGCCCTAGAGCTAATTCATCTGTGCAGATAGATGTACCGGTTAAACACACCATCTCTGGCATTGATTAAATTCTTAATGCATGTTAATTGCTGTAGCTATAAATGTCCTGGCAGTCCTAACACTACTTCCCCAATAAAAGGGATTTTTTATAAGGGAGGAAAAGAGAAACACTGTAGGAGGCTGCGGGTTGAGAGAGAGAGACACTGGAGTGAAAGATGACCTGCAGATGGCCCTAACCCTAACCAGGATGGTTCAGTTCTACTTCAGTTCCGACTCGAGGACAATGGGAGGACATCACAGAATGGCAAGAAAAAAAATCAGCTGGCAGGGGTTAATGGCAGGGGTTACTCAGAGTGCCTCTCTGCTGCCTAACAGCAGAGCTCCTGGCTGGTCTCCTGCCTGTACCTCCCTGACCCTCCCAGCTTCAGTGGAACAGTGTAATGGCAGGTTCTAATTCCAACAAGGGTGATTCTATTCTATCCATCGAAAAGGTGAAGCAGAACCACAAACACCAACCAGATAAGGAACGAAAAAGTGAAATAAATACTGATAAAAACAAAGCAAACGTAAAAGCGCCATGTGCGTCACCACTAGGTTATGGGTTCACATCCTTCATTACTGCTGCACTTTTGATCGAGGGTCTTTCCTTCAGTAACTGCTAACACGTGGTGCTCAGAAAGAGGGCAGTTGTAGCGGAGGCTGAGTATAACCATGCTGATGAACTCGTGTCCCTTTAACAAGGAAGAACGATCCGATTGGCTGGTTAACACCCAAGGGCCATACCAAGGACGGACCAAGTGGAAGAGAGACAGGAAGGTATTACAGCTCAAGGGTGATCAGCGAGAGTGCAGGCGGCATTCTCTTCATCATGGGGAGGCTCTCTCACCCCACCCCCATCCCTAATCCCCCACCCCCTCATCCCCTGTTTGACTGATGAGGGATAGGTATGTCCCAGAGGGCACCATCTGTTAAAGGGAAAGCGTCTTCATTTTGAGCATTCAATCAGCTGCTCATATCGTGAAGAAGCTGTTTCCTGGAGGGAGGAGGGAAGGCGTGCCTCCACCCACTCTTAATGCGATTTTGTTTTTTTGTTCTTTTTGGATGGGGAGGCACTCCTGGCATTGCCATGGCAACACATGGCTGTCACATACCTTACAGGAAGGCTTTGGGGGGGGTCACAATCTGTTCAAATTAATCACCATGTTCTGAGTGGCAGAGACCCTCCCAGGCTCTGGGGGGGTGGGGGGGGGGGGGAAAGGTGGGAGTGATAGGAAAAAAGTGAGAGAGAGTGAAGAAAGAGAGGGAAACGGGAAGAGGTTTAGAAGATGGAGTCTGGAGAAGGAAACATGTTCGGTGAGCTCAGGATCACCAACCAACAAAAAGAAACCCCCCTACTGCCCTTGACCAGGATAAGCCATTAGGAGATGAACAGACAGCCGGATGGATGGGTGGATGGACGGATGGAAGGAAGGAAGGGTAACCCTAGGCTTCATCTCTGTAGGCCAGGTGACGCGATGCTCAGTCTCAGTCACAGTGGCACGTGAGACAGCTGCGGTTCCACTGATGACTTCGACTGTCCCGCTGGGTTATCTACCTCCCTGAGGTCATCACATGATGACACACAATGTGGGGCGATTGGGTTTAATTTGCGGAGGTATTTCCTTGCGTCTGTGGAATTTAAAGAAAAGCAGATCTTTGTTTCTGTCTAGCTAGTCCTCTTCTGGGCTGCCGTTAGGGGTCACAGAGGCCCTGCTTCAGCTGGCCCTCTCCTCTGTACCCTCCATGGCTCTCCTCTGGACCCTCCATGGCCCTCTCCTCTGTACCCTCCATGGCTCTCCTCTGTACCCTCCATGGCTCTCCTCTGTACCCTCCACGGCTCTCCTCTGTACCCTCCATGGCTCTCCACTGTACCCTCCATGGCTCTCCTCTGTACCCTCCATGGCTCTCCTCTGGACCCTCCATGGCTCTCCTCTGTACCCTCCATGGCCCTCTCCTCTGTACCCTCCACGGCTCTCCTCTGTACCCTCCATGGCTTCTCCTCTGATACTTCCTCTCACAATGAACTTGCCTCTATTTTGCATTCGGTTCCAGGCACAGTGGAGGACTTTCTGATTGGCCATGTGTCACACAAGCCAGATGCACCAATGGGCCCCCACTTCTGGGAAATCCCACCAATGATCTGAATTCGCACTGAAAAAAATGGGTGGGTTCCAGGCTTTACATTGGTCGGTTGTGATCGGCAGAAATATGGACATGGGGAAGCACCAAAAACGAAGCTGAAAACATCTGATAGTGGAGGTGTGGGCCGTCGGGGAGAAGGAATTCATCATGGCCTTGGGTTAAATGTTCACCCCGAGGGGGTCAGGGGTGTTTATGTGGAGCAGGGCTGGATCCGAGAGCCACAGACAACAAAATAGGAACATGGGGAGGGAGCAACGCCATGGAAATTAAATTCCAGAGAAGTTAGTGGGAGTTGTTTAGGGGGAGGGGAGGGTAACACTGACAGATATAGAGGAAAACTGAGATCTTTACATGTCTACACATGATATGACGGTGTAGTCATCTCCTGCTGGAGGATTATCAGTTATCTATAATGTAATATAAAGGATCGTGGCACAATTACTGTACAGTTAAGGTCATGGATCTGCATAGGCAGGAAGGCATGCGGTTGTACCTTTGAAGATGCAGATAACATGAATTACTTTAGTAAGACATAAAGGGGTGTGAACAGGTGAAATTCAGTAAGAACTGCAGGGCCAGACAACGTCCCAGAGGGCAAGTCCCAGAGACCATGTGATTTCCAGTACAACCCACCCTACCCCACATGATCAGGGTTGGGGGGGCATTGAGGTAACAGACACCATTGTTTTTTAACCCTGCTCTCTGGGCAGTGTCTGGTTTTTTAATTAATTAAGCCTGATTGAAAGTGTCACGTAATTAGCGTCACATCGGCCCAAACACAGCAGCTGAAGACTTGCCTTAATTTGCCAGCCACATTAAACTGTTGACAGAGGAAACGCTAATGATGTGAAATGACTAGATGACTTCAAATATCTTTGGTCCCCATTAAAATCACTAAAGTGCTGTTCATTTAATCAACCGATTGTTCATGGTCTTTCAACAATCAGCTGAAGAACTCACCGGCAATTCTGCTGAAAAATGTCAGACATAATCTGGTGAGAAGGCCTTCAAGCAAGCAAAGCCAGACGTATTTGTAATAAATGTGGCTGAAGCGACATACCACATAATATGATTTTAGCTGTGCTGTGTGTGTTATGTTTCCCAGTCACGCTCAGGGGCTTTTACAGACGTGAGTCCACGGGGGCACAGAGCCCAGCTGAAAGCTGATTGGTCCCTGCACTGCTCTCTCCTCTGTCTCACACTGGTTCAAAACACATCATTGGCTAATGGCCCCACTTATGTCTACCCCCTTAAAAAAAAGGCCGGCCTAAAAGCCACAGCCCGAATTAGGCTGTGCCCTGGACCGCTCCCACTAAACCCAGAAGGAGCACCTTCTCAGGTACAGCGCTCAACCCAAGGCATGAAGCTCAAATCCAGTTTGAGGAAAACGTTAAAAATGGCCAATTGTCAAGAAACAGGAGAATGCCTTTAATGAAATCAGCAATTTGATGCCATCTACCCACCCATCCATCCATCCATCCATCCATCCATCTTCTAACCACTTATCCTGGTCATGGTGGGGTTGCAATTTGATGCCAGCATGAAAAATGAATCCAGCTGGAAAAGCTGATGAGATGCTGATGATGTGACTCGTTTGTTAAGGGTCTGTGGGGCTGATCTCTGCAACTTATTATCATCCGGGGATCTATGAAAGACACACGACTTCATAAACACCCATTTACAGCCAATTCACGCAAAAACAGGCACAAACACACACACACACGCGCGCACATATTCACTTATACACACACATTCACAAACACACACATTCTCACATGCACTTACACAAACACATACACACACACATTCATTTACACACACATTCACACACGCACACACACACACACACATATGCACTTACACATGCACACACGTGCGCACCTACATGCCACCCTACATTTATTCTTCTGTTTATTTCTATGAGCTACTTGTTCAGAAGCTTGGGTGTCATGCGATTATAAACAGCATTCTGAGTAAAAGAGTCCTGGCAGTATGGATCTGACTAGTGCCCCACCCCTGTAATAGAATAGAATAGAATAGAATAGAATAGAATAGAATAGAATATGTCTTTATTATCATTGTCACAGGTACAACGAAATTGAAAATGCTCTCCGGTAGGTGCATCATCCATAAACAACAACTGTACAACAAGTATTCACACACACACACACTTCAGTCAGTGCAGCTTCCACAGTACCCCTTAATGTGACAGCTTACAATGGTTATTGAAGCAGATTTACACATACAGTTACAGTTTTTTACAGACGCTAGGACACATTTCTCAATACTTAGGTCACTTTTGCAAAACTCTTCACACAGTGAGCACAACAGAAGTCTATATGGGCTAAACTGAGGATCAATTATCATTGTTTTGGCACAAAATGCATTCAATGACTACATCTCTCAAATTTCATGAA
>JAUMHC010000099.1:2702760-2716660 GCA_032359785.1 Heteromormyrus szaboi | reverse complement strand
TCTTGGGGGTCCGGCCCCCAAGGAGACTGTCTGGTAAAACTCTGGCCCTCTGACAAATATAGTTGATGACCCCTGCTGTAAGGAGATGGGCACTGGTTGGGCAGCAGAGGAAATAGGTGCTGGAGACACAGGAAGGAAAACAGGAGTGAGAGATGTAGCCAGGGAAACAGACGCTGAAGACGCAGTGGGAGAGTCAGCTGGAGTGTCAGATGCTGGCAAAGCAGCCTCCTCTGGCCTACGCACAGGTGAAGTAGCCTCCTCTGGGCCATGCATGGGTAACTCGGCTTCCTCTGGGGTAGGCACAGACAAAGTGTTCTAATCTAGGCCACACGTGGGCAACGCTCCCTCCCCTGGGCAATATGGCTTCCTTTGGGCCGGGCATTTGGGACTCTGGTGAGGTCTCTGCTGGTCCTAGTACCAAGGATGGGGCTTCATCTAGGCCTGGAACTCAGAACTCTGGAAAGGCTTCTTCCAGGCCAGGAACCAGGGACTCTGGCAAAGCCTCTTCTGAGCCAGAAACTCAGGTCTTTTCTGGGCCAGGATTGTGAGACTCATACTTTTGATTCTGAGGAAGGTGCGTTCACCTAACCTCCCAACTCTCTGAGATGCAACAACTCGGTTGAATGGAGAAGTACCAGATTTGCTAACAATCCAGGTACAAGTAGGGGTAGGTGATACAGCAAAAATATAATATCTCAATTTTCATCCATATAATGTTTTTGTGAAGTGTTGTGATCTATCAAAGATCAAATTTCCTATCATGACTAATTTTATTCATAGCAGTCTGGTAGCTGGTTGGCAAAACGTATTGTGGGAATCTCAGCAAAATTTATTGTGGGAGAATTTTTGGTTTTATTTTTTGAAGAGATGATAGTGTGTGAGGTAGGTTTGTAATTTTTTTATGCTGCATTGTTTTTATTCAGTAAAATTTATCATGGGGGAACTTAATTATGTTATTTAGCCCTAGTCCAGTCCAGCCTAGTCAGTGGTGGCATAAGAAAGAACAGGCACAGATCTGGTGCACCTAATTACATTAAGACAAGGCACATGGCGTGCTCCAATGTTGATGGATAGATGGCTTTATTGTGCAATTGGACACCAAGCTTAGCTCTTAACTGTGTGTATCTGTGTATGTGTCTGAGAATGGCTGAAAAGGAGAGCAATTAATCACACTTAACCATTCAAAACATTTTTTTACTAATTTTTACTAATCTACTAATGAATGAACCTTAATAACGAAACAAGGAGCAAACTGAAGAATGCTATATTTATGTTTTTATTTTTATTTATGTATAAATGAAAATCGAAAAAATGAAAAAATCCACATGGGATTGAACGTGAAATGCTCTGATGCTGATGTCAATCAATCAAGAGAGGTCCAACCACTTTGGGCGCTTTTCCACCATGAAGTACCGAAAGTATGGTACTTCTTTTGTGTCGGTTTTCCACTGGCATAAAAACTGGTACTAGTATGTGTTGGTTTGCCTGTCAGAGCCACTCTTGTTCTTATGATCCTTCACTTTCCTGTAGTCCTGCTTAAGTTTTTTGATTTTCAAGCAGCACTGTTTGGTGTTTCGCCGGTCGACCGGAAGTCAATGGAAAAGCGAAAGTACCAAAAGTACCATACCGAAAGTACCGTACTTCATGCGGTGGAAAAGCACCAAAACTTGAAATGTTCATAAAGTTCAAGTTCAAGTTCAAGAGGGATTTATTGTCAATACAGCAATATACAGCAATTGTGGCCAGTGGTGGCTTGATGGTTAGGGAAGCACACTTGTAATTGAAAGATTGCAGGTTCGAATCCCCGACCAGCAAGGCGCCACTGAGATACCCTGAGCAAGGTACCGTCCCCAAGAACTGCTCCCCAGGCGCTGAATTAGCTGCCCCCTGCTATGTCACGAAAGTCACATATGGGTCAAATGCAGAGGTCACATTTTTTTGTTGCGCACTGTGTGGTGTGGTGTGTTGACAATAACCACTGATCACAAAATTCTAATTCTTCTTCTACATAGTATACAGTGTATTGAAATGCCGTTTCACCCAGCCCTCCCCATGGTGCGTAGAATATAAAATATAGAAATATATAACATATTTATAACATATATTACACACTTATATACCGATGAGAGCTATAAAAATTTCTGTACACACTTAAATACCTATAAAAACTATAAAAAATCTCTGTACATTAAACAGGGACAGCAGGAGGACATAAGATGCAGAGGCGGACATTTCAGGTCCAGAAAGTAAAAATCCAGACCAAGATTTTGTTTGGACCTGAAATTTCCGCTTCTGATAAGATGTTTCAAAAGTGACTGGTCATTATAGTTTCCAGGATATTGTAAAGACAAAACAGAACAGGACAAGACAAAAACGTGCAAAATGTCAGATGTACAAAGTAAGCATGAGCAAATTTCGCAGGAGGTAAAATTGTGCATATTTGTGAAATTTGTGAAATTGTGCAAATGTCAAAAATTGTTCAAAAAGTTGCATTTTCTGAGATTTAGCATTTGTGTGATTTTTATCAGTTCTTTGGTGGTGGCAGTGAGTTTAGAGCTCTGACTGCTTGTCCTGTGTGTTGTGATGCTTCGGAACCATCTGCCAGATGGCAAGAGGGAGAACAGTGCATGTGAGGGGTGGAAGGAGTCCTTCACGATGCTGCAGGCTCGACGTATGAGGTGTTTCTTGTACAGCTGGGAGATGGGTGGGAAAGAAACCCCAATTATGCGCTCTGCTGTCCTCACTATCCGCCGTAGGGCCTTCTACTCAGCGACGGTGCAGTTTCTGTACCAGACAGTGATGTAGCAGCAGAGTACACTCTCAATGGTCCCCCGGAAGAATGATGTGAGGATGGGAGGAGGGAGGCTGGCCTTCTTCAGCTTTCGGAGGAAGTGTAGTCGTTGCTGGGCTTTCTTAGTGATGGAGGTAGTGTTGAGGCTCCAGGAGAGGTCGTCAGTCATGTGCACACCTAGGAACTTCAGGCTGCTGACGATCTTAACCGCGGACCCATCGATGTGCAGTGGTGTGTGTGCAGCCGTCTTCTTCCTGAAGTTAACCATCTCTTTGGTCTTTTTGACATTGAGAGACAAGTTGTTGCTCTGACACCAGTCCACCAGTTGTTTCACCTTCTCTCTGTACGCAGACTCATCGTTGTTGGTGATGAGACCTACCACTGTTGTGTCATCTGCAAACTTGATGATTTTGTTTGAACAGTACCGTGCAGTACAGTCGTGAGTCAGCAGGGTGAACAGCAGTGGGCTGACCACACATCCTTGTGGGGAACCAGTGCTCAGTCTGAGGACCTTGGAGGTGCTATTTCCTATGAAGACAGATTGGGGTCTGTCCGTCAGGATGTCCAAATCCAGTTGCAGAGTGGGGTGTTTATTCCCAGCAGGTCTAACTTGCTTACCAGCTTCTGAGGAATGACAGTGTTGAATGCTGAGTTGAAGTCAATGAACAGCATTCTGACATGTGTCCTTTTTGTCCAGATGGGAGAGGGTCAGGTGAAGGGCAGACGAAATGGTATCGTCTGTGGAGCGATTTGGGAGGTAGGCAAACTGTAATGGGTCCAGGTTCTGTGGTAGTTGTATTTTCACATGCCTCAGTACCAGCCTCTCGAAGCACTTCATGATAATGGGGGTGAGCGCCACAGGCCGGTAGTCGTTGAGACAGGACACTGTAGACTTCTTTGGCACCGGGATGATTTTGGTGGTTTTGAGACAGGTAGGGACCACAGTTGAACTCAGAGATGAGTTGAAGATGTCTGTCAAGATGTCCGCCAGCTGATCAGCACACTCCCGTAGCACCCGACCAGGTATGTTGTCAGGTCCTGCTGCTTTCCGCAGGTTCACTCTGCGAAGAGCTGTTCTGACGTCACCTGTAGAAAGTCGGAGTACGTGGTCATTCGGTGATAGGGTCATCTTCTTTAGTGGGGCCTTGATCTCTGTCTCAAAACGTGCAAAGAAGTCATTCAGCTCATCTGGCAGGGAGGGCTCACTGCTGCTGGCCTGACGTGCTGGCTTGTAGCCTGTGATGGTCTGGATGCCCTGCCACATGCGCCGTGTGTCCTTTGTGGATGTGAAGTGTCTGTTGATTTTGCCTCCTTGATGGCCCATGGCAGGTTGGCTCTGGCTGTAGAATATGCCTCTTTGTCTTTCGACTTGAAAGAGGTTATTCAAAGTCGTTATAAGTCGTTAGTCAACACCATTTTAAGGATATACACAAGTGCAAAGAACTAGGATGCTGGGAGAATGCACACTATGCTGCTGCGTGGTGGGAGTAGCGGGCAGAAGTCGCACTAGGCGGAATTGGCACACAGAAAAAAAAAATTATGTTGCGGACAGGAAACAGGAGCCCAACGCACACAATTTGGACTTATAGTCCTCTTTGTTCGTATGTCTGAAAGTTCTTAAGTTGAAAGTTCGTAAGTAGAGGAGCGTCTGTACTAAACAGAAGGTGCAATAAATTAATGTGCAGTTTCAGACCTACATGCCACAACAAGGAGCATTCAGGTAAAAACATATCTATTAACTATTTCCAGGTGATCCATCTAGGACTTCTAGAAATTGTACAGGTTGGTGAGTGTGAGATGAATATGAGTTATATTTGTGGAGCAAATGATGGATTGCCTTTGGAATTCAATGCTTTATTTTTCATAAAAATTGCATGCATTATTTAAAGAGTAAAATTTTTGATAACACTTTTAAGTTCTGCTCCTTAACTATTAACAAAGAATTGCTAATCATTTGATAAAATGAGTAAATACATTAAAATATTGTTATATATAATTAATATTATATATTGGAGGCTGAATGGTGCCCACAAGGTGACACTCTGGCCATGGCTGACTTCAGTGCAACTACAGGCACTGACAGGGATGGCTATGAGGATTGTGTTGGTTTCCATGGTTCTGGTGTATGTAGTGAAAGTGGCTCCATGTTCAAGTTTCAAGGTTTAAGGTACTTTATTGTCATCAGCAGTTGTGTACAAGTACATAGTGTGATGAGACAATGTTTTTCTATGGACCAGGGTGCAACATGCATCGACATATAACAAAAAATATGCACAAGGACAAAAACAACACTAAACAGTGCAATAATATGCAATATAGGGTCATGGGCATTGGGGTGTTTCTGTACATAAATATAAATATAAAATGAAATGACCAACATAGTGTGACAGTCACTTAGCGGCATGCTGGGTATCTAATTATTGCACATAAGGATGTTATAGCAGCTTTGGAGTTAAAAGTAAAGTGCAATTGCCAATTTAGAGTATAATAATAATGGAGTTATTGTGAGGTAAACAGTCAGGTAGTGTACCAGAATCACACTTGGTTAGGCAGAGATTAATGAATATGCATTAAGAATTCTGATGGCTTGTGGTATGAAGCTGTTACACAATCCGGTGGAACCAGCATGATTGCTTCAACACCTTTTGCCAGACAGCAAGAGAGAAAAATGTCCATGTAGTGGATGGTATTGGTCTTCCATGATGTTGTTAGCTCTGCGAAGGCAGCAGTTATGGTAAATGTTCCTCAGAGAGGTAGGGGCACCCCAATGACTTTCTCTACTGCCCTCACCATCTGCTGCAGTGTGTTGCAGTCTGGAACCTGTTCCCATACCAAACAGTGATGCAGCTGGACAGCAGGCTTTCAGTAGTTCCCCAAAGAATGAGGTGCTAATTGGAGGGGAGGGCCTCCCCTCTTTAGTTTCTTTAAAAAGTGCAGACACTACCACAATCTGTTGGCAGGGGAGGCTGTAATTAGGAACCAAGTAAGGTTGTCTATTCTACAATGGTGCCATCAGTGGTGAGAGGCAGATGGACAGTGTTTGCTTTCCTTAAGTCAATTATCATCTCTTTTGTTTTTTCAACATTAAGGGAGAGATTATTGTACTTACACCAGGCAGCAAGTCTTGCCACTGCCTCCATACATGATGAGACATCATTATTGTCAATGAGGCCCACCAGTGTCGTGTCATCGAATCACATTTGATGGTGTGGTTGGAGCTGAATTGCAATCATGAGTGAGTAATGTAAAGAGCAGAGGGCTGACAACGCAGCACTTAGTGCAGACTGACTGAGGCCTTTCTGTCAGAATGTCCATGATCCCAATTTAGTGGGCAGTTTCCGAGGAATTATAGTATTAAATGCTGAACTGAAATTGATGAACAGTATCCATATATGAGAGTCTTTACTATCCAGGTAGGTCAATGACAGGTGAAGTGCAGTGGAAATAGCATCATTAATGGATTGGTTTGGGCAGTAGGCAAACTGGAAAAGGTCCAGGGAGCCAAGAAGGGCAGCTTTGATATGGCCCATGACTAGTCTTCCGAAGCACTTCATAATGCCTAATGTGAATGCCAAAGGATGGTAGTCATTCAGACAGGACACACATGATTTCTTGGGAACTGGAATGATTGTGGTGGTTTTCAGGCATGAAGGTGCCTGCATCTGGTAGGTGTTAAACACATCAGTGAGGACGTCAGCCAGCTGATCTGCACAATCTTTATGAACCCGGCCAGATATGTTGTCGAGACCTGAAACTTTGTGGGAGTTGACTCTGGATAGTGTTCTCCTCACTGCAGTTATAGACAGACAGATTTCCTTCTCGTCAGCGAGAGGGGTGGTCTTTGTCACAGCCTCACTGTTGAAGGCATCAAAACATAATAATAAAAGTCATTCAAGATGTCAGAAAGAGAAGGGTCATTGTCACAGAGTTTGAAGTCCATGATGAAACCTCTCCAGACATCCATAGTTTTTGGTTTGCTCTTGTGGTCACGTTCTTAGAGACAGTAACATTATCAGTGCATTTGCTGATATAGCCAGTAACAGCTGCTGTGTACTCTATATCGACACAGCCATCTTGAGTGGCTGCCTCTTGAAATACTGACCAGTCTGTGCACTCAAAATAGTCCTGGAGTACTGAGACTGTTCCCTCTGGGCCACACTCTGATGTCTGTATTGGTTTAGTGTGTTTTAATAGTGATGTGTATGAGTGCAACTGCTGATCTTAATCTGATGGAGACCTTTTGTGACAAGGTTGTGGAGGGTTGAGTTGGTGCTGCCAGTGTTCCCTGAAGGAAGTGTTTCATCTCGCATGGCACCCTAGACATGTTTGAGAGGAGTCACAGTGCACGACTTGATGGCAACTTTGGTCTGTACTAGGCCTGACCGATAAATCGTATTTCCATCGTCATCGCGATATGAACTTGCAGAATAAACACATCGCAAAAGCCTGCCTGAAACGTGATGAATCCTTTTATTAGCACGTGCCAAGCATTCAAACTCAGCATGCAAACATCTGACCTATCTGATGGAGCCCTGGGTACATGGACCATGCACTCACACCATTTGGCTAATTGTATGAAGCCCCAGCCTAGCATTATCAACCCATTAATTGCCGTTAGTTTGGTTGTGAGCACGAGGACAGGCTAGTTATTGATGAGGAAGGATAAGAGAGCTAGGGAAATGTTATTTATGACATTGTGACAAAGAAGAATGGGAATTCTGCTATTTGGAATTATTTTGGATTCAAGAGGGACGACGTGTTACAACAACAGGTATTGTGTAAAATATGCCTAACAGTCGTGGCAACTTCCAAAGGAAACACAACCAACCTCCATCATCACCTGCAATACAACCATAAAGAACTACATGAACAATTCAAAAGTCACCAAACCACGAAACCACAACCGTCGAGTAGTACTGAAACTAAAACCTTGTCATCACTGCAGCAACAGAGTATTTCTCAGAGTTTTTACCCGTTTGACGCCTTGTGAAAAAACATCCAAATGCCCCATAGAAATAACCAATGCCATAACTTGTTATATGACTAAGGACATGATGCCCATAAACACAGTGAACAAAGATGGTTTCGTAAATCTGATAAATAAATTGGACCGAAGATATCAGATTCCATCTCGTAATTATTTTTCCCAAGTCACCATTCCAAAAATGTATGACGCATGCAGAAAGACTGTAGAATACAGTAGCTGGGTCAAGCCGAATACTACGCCTGTACCACGGATCTTTGGTTCAGTCAAACAACAGGGCCCTACATCAGCCTTACTGTATACTTATACAGATAGCGTACTTCCCCGAAGAACACACTGGAGAAAAAATAGCATGTGCACTCCGTGAGGCTTTGGCCAGCTGGCATTTGCATGAAGACCAGCTAGTTTGCATTACCACTGACAATGGATCAAACGTTGTGAAGGCCCCCGAACTCAACCACTGGGTCAAACTTCAGTGTTTTGGCCACAGGTTGCATCTTGCCATCGGTAAGTGTAAATAAATACATTTATGTTGTTATAAATAAATTAGCTTTACATTGTTATATATCAGTCTTATTTTGTAACCTGAACCGAGATGATTCAAGTTTGGCCATTTTATTATCTAGTGTTTGTATGGACATTTGCCTCGTACAGCCAAATATTGAGTTTGCTCTCTCAAGCTCTTTGTTTTAGTAGTGATGTAGCATTCCTGAGCAATTAGTTCGTTTTTAATTAGTCTTTTGTATTACTCAGAAATAATGAGTCACCTCTGTGTTAGAGTAACTGGTTTATTTTGTCTGGGCCGTGCAAGTGCGTCATTCACTTTGAACATCTGAAAAAAGCTATTTCTTGAACAGGTCTTTTTATGAGCATCTGATGACATTTCGGCAACTGTCTGAATATTATTAATCCAAATTTAAAAATAGCACACGCAATATGCACTTGTAAATATGACAATTATCATTGTTTGTTTTCCCCATTGCTCGGTCAGCTCTGAAACTAGCCTACTGTTGGTAAAACGAACATGATTGAGTGATCTCAATTTTGTAATGAACATAACTTTTTAAGTGTGTTCATGTCTTCTTCCCAGAAAATGCTACTAAAGATGACTGCCGTATTGCCCATGCTGTTGGACTTTGCAAAAAATTGGTGGGACATTTCTCACACAGTTGGAAGCAGAAGGTGGCACTGAAAGAAGCACAACAAGAGCATACCTGCCAGAGCATTTCATCACAGAATGCAAAACCAAGTGGGGCTCAAGGCAAAAGATGATGGAGAGGGTCTTGGAGCAGCGGCAGGCCCTATCTGATGTCCTCTTGGCAGACCGTAAAACACGGCATCTGGTTCCCTCATGGCAGGACCTGGATGTGCTTGAGTTTGTAACCTTGGCGTTACACCCTTTGCAAGAATTTACTGATGCTTTTTCCTGAGAAATAGAGCTATGTGAGTGTTTCATATGTTAAACCTGTACTTCATCTTTTGAAGACATCAGTTCTTGCAGCAAAGGAAGATGACTCTGATTTAACCAAGACTATAAAAGCAAAAATCTTGGATTATATGATTACAAAGTATGATGACCCAGCAACACAAGAACTACTAGACACTGCATCTTTCATTGACCGCAGGTTCAAGGGCAACTATATTAGCAAAGAAAAGACCAGGGTGATGTCAGAAATAGAAGAAACGGCATAGAAAGTAATTAGGTTACGCATTTAATGACAAGCTTGCATACTTTAATCAGATGTAGCATTATCTGAAATATCTATTTTTCATTGTATTCTAAACTGCCTCTCTGTTTTAGGAGGGAACACTTTCTGACAACACTGAGGCCAAAAGCATGGATTCACCCAGTGATAAGAAGGCAAAATGATCATTGGGCAGTTTGCTAAAAACAAATTCAGGCTCTACTCCCACTCCATCTTCCATGCAACTGGAGCAAGCTGTTGAAGCTTAACTGAACAGCTACTTGCTGTCCCCGACCATTGACAGTGAGGCAGACCCTTTGTCTTGGTGGAAACTCCACCAGGTCACCTACCCAAAGCTAAGCAAACTAGCTCAGAAATATCTTTGTATATCTGCCACTAGCTCACCCTCGGAGAGGCTCTTTAGCACATCATGGAATGTGGTAACTTGTCAGAGAGCCTGATTGAAACCTAGCAAAGTTAACATGCTGGTTTCCTTGGCCAAGAACTTGCCCTAAGGAAGGGGTGTTCAAACTTATTCACAAAGGGCCGGTGTGTATGTAGGTTTTTGGGATAACCTGTAGGTCAGCTGTTCAAACCCAAATGTGAGGACTCTTCAGCCAATCAATCCTTTAATTAGTAATCTAATTAGGGAGTTGCAGTGAAAACCCTAAGATTGGCCACCCCTGTCCTAAGGAAATAACTAAAGTAGTAAATTACAGAGGTGGAAATTTCAGGTCCAGAAAGTACAAATCCAAACCAGGATTTTGTTTCAACCAACCAGTGGAGTACTCTGTAACTGTGACTCTTTATGCTCAACTGGTTGGTTGAAACTAAATCACTGTCTGGATTTGTACTTTCTGGACCTGAAATTTCCACCTCTGGTGTTTACACACATTAGTTCCATTCAAACCATCCAATCAGAAGGCATTTCACTAGTCTCTTTTTCCAGAACTATCAGCCCAAGAACAATAACCCCAGAACCCGAGAACCCAGCAAGCCCCAGCCAGCAAGTTTGCAGGAAAGAACTACCAGAGTTTACCTATTGTTATTTAATGCCAGGTAAGTGTACCTCTACATATTTCTCCTGTTTTGCACTAATTTTCATCTAAAATTGAATCTTGAATCTCGAATTTTCCTCCTTATCTCTTCGATAGTACTGTGTGTTCTTTTCAAAGTCACACTGTTATTATACTGAGAAGTACCAAGTGAACCCAGAGAACAGCTGCACATAGTGACAGGTCAAGGCGAATGAAGCCGATTCTTCTCTTGGTGCTGCCAGCTTCTCAGATGCAAAGCGTTGCGCTCCTCCGACCTCCCTCTGTCAGGCAGAAGGGGCCCGCAGACTCACAAAGCCTGTGGAGTTGAGGAAAAGAGGAACCAGAGAAAGATGTTCTGGGAGGTTCCGTCCCCATGCCTGCAGTGTGTTAAACTCCCTTCGCCTAATACAGATATACGTGCAGTGCCTTGCAACGAGGAGATCCTGTTGCAGATAATTTATTAAATAAGCTTGTTTGGCTTAGATGCGGCGAGCCAGCCCTCCCATGTTTAATGGGAATCACAGCGCATGACTGTGGACAGTGAAGCAGCTTCTTCATTCCGGGCTGCTTCGCTCGCTACCGACGCCTGGGGACTTTCTGTTTTTATTACGATGTTGCGGAGAATTAAATCTGCGTGCTGAATAAAGCATTGTTATTCCTGCAGCTTTTTTGTCAGCTCCAGCCACCTGTCTTCTGCTCTGTCTTTGGCCCTGCCCCGTGTTTACCTTTGAATGTTCATGCCTTGATATTTACATTTAAAGAAAGTCCCGCCATGCTCAGTCTTCTCATCCACAGTTTTCCTTGGATTCCTGGTGCTGCAAAAAGGCCAAGAGAACTTCAATAAAGCAAACAAACTTCTGAACACTAAACAATCATTGTTTTTTTGTGGTACCATAAACATTGAACAACATATAATATAATGTTCAGTAGAGGTGATTTTAAACATTCCATCTATAGTTGGAAATTTAGGCTGGGAAATTCTGAGGGTGGATTTCAGATTTGTGAGCATTATCTCGAGCTAAAAATAGAAAGCTTTTGATTGCGCGGCTGATTTCAGACACTCGAGCTTGATTCGGTGACGGTGTTCTTTCTGAGCATGCTCAGTCCACCTTCGCCTCTGGAGCAGTGTGGCTCCAGCCTGTCCCTGTTCCTGAGAGAGACTCTGGGATAAAGCCATGGATTCCCGATGGGATTCCAACCCGAACTCAAATTCCATGGATGAAGATGTATTTATCTGCTGTAGCCATGCAGTACTGTCAGCTATTTAACACTCTGTGCTATTTTGCTTCTTTGTTGACCTTGAATCCGCTGCATTTTCCTTTTTTTTCCATCAAATCACAATGTGTGACACCAGGCAAACCATCAGCGCACAGGGACAGTGATCAGGAGTTATTACAAATTTTTTTGTTTTGCTCGCGTGTGTGACTGTAATCGTGTGTACGGGCCGTCAGCCAATGGACTCACCCTTAAGCCTGGCCCCCGCATGGCAGAAATCAGTTCCGCCAGCCCTAATCTAATGCACTGTCACCGGTATTAATGCCACTATGGGGTATATCCGCAATTATCCGTCAGCTAGATGGATGCAGACCCGAGCGGGATTGAAATAAAACCAGGGTGATCTTTTATCACTGGTGGGTGGGTCACTAACAGGAGAGGTTTGGATCCACTCAGGGATGAAGCTTCTGCTAAGGAGGCATGTGACAGAAACGTGCTGAAATGGGGCTGCATTTTGGGGCTGTTTTTCACACCATTCAAACCACGCATTTCTGTGGGGACCCTGATGTTTGGGGGCCCCCTTCTGGCCACTACTGTCACTACACTAAACATTAAATAAACATGTGACTTATTTAGCGTGTTCTGCTCAGCGCTACTCTCAAGCTATAAATTTATTGCATTTTTAAAACATCTGAGGGGGGACAGGGCCCCCCCAGAAACCCACCCCTTTGCTGACTGTTTATGACATCAGCTTCGGGTGGGGGAGGGGTAGGGGCAACTGTTGCCAGGCTACCCCATTTTATCGGAAGTGTTTGTAGCCACATATCTTGCTCCAGTGCATCAGGGGTGCGTTTCCTGAACGACGACGGAAGTTAGCGTTTGAAGTATGACTGTTGCCCCAAACCGCTGTACTTTGTCAGTACCAGCGTAGGTCGAACTGCAATGGTTCCAGAGGTGATTGGTCTCTGATGACTGTTCGCGGGCAAAAACTCAGACTTCGTAACATTATTTCTAAACAGGACAGCTGTATGTCATGGAGATGGGTCATGAGGCAGGCAGGAATCGGAGGTGACAATCCACTAGCGGCTCTGAGACATAAAGGGGGTTTGTTACGGAAACTAAACAGACTACAAAAGAAAAAAACCACGAGGGGTCAAAAGGCAAAAAGGGGAAAATAACTAATGGCAAGGGAGCAGGCAACAAACTCACAGACCAACACAGAGCAACATCTAACCTTCTGACACAATGAGCAACTAAGGAACGGAACCAAGGCAGGGACATAAATACACAAACTGAACTGGGTAATTAAGTAGGAGGAGCGAGACACGAAACAATTAACCCATCAGGCTGCAGGACAACGAGCAATCAGGCCGAAAAGTCATGATGCTCAGGGAAACAGGTGCGTCAAATACACTTAATGGAGGGACCCAGAGACCAACAGGGAAACTAGGAAACAGAAGAATATAACATAATGATAGACAGGCGCCCAGCGAAACCCAAAACAGAACACAAAGCAAAAAGTAGGAACAAGAAAACTAAAATAGAAAATAAAGGCTGGGGAACAAAATCCAATAATTACAAATAAAGAGGAAGCTGATCTCAAACTCACGACCAGAGGGTTTATAGCCACACACTCGGCCCATAGAGCTATGCGGCAGCCTGGGGGAGGGAGCTCAGAAAACATACTAAGGGCTTGAAGGACAACAGGGAGGACAGGATGGCCAGTGACACCTACTGACCAAATGGGGGGGGGGGCACGAAAGGTTGAGGAGGGCGGGAGCTGACCCTGACATCGTGCCAATATTGCATTATTAATTTATTGTGTCAGTCATATAACAGCAATAATAATAGTAATAACTCAAAAATAGCAATAGCATCATAATAATAATATGATAGGCCTGATGTATGATGCTTTTTGTAGAGGAAAAAATAGAACTATTAGCTGTTTGGCTACAATTCATTTAGTGACATTGGCTCTATCTGTATTCACATCTATTTATATATTTATTTGTTTATTTATTTATTTAAACCACACTATAAACACTTATAAATACTTGATCCGTGACTGTTTCCACAGCCTATTAGTGGCTCAGTGGCCCTAAATCAGTAAAACTCACCATAACATACCAGTAACATTCACCATAACATACCAGTAACACTCACCATAACATACCAGTAACACTCACCA
>JAUMHC010000099.1:2687305-2702660 GCA_032359785.1 Heteromormyrus szaboi | reverse complement strand
ACATACCAGTAACATTCACCATAACATACCAGTAACACTCACCATAACATACCAGTAACACTCACCATAACATACCAAATTCTTCACCCACCCAGCTGCAGATTTGTATCCAAGCACTGCTGTGTTTATTTCTTAATCTTTTTGTCATATTGCAATGAAAGCTCTCAGTGATTAAGAAGCGATTCCTTATTTGTAGCCATTAATTGGCCTGTATGTTATTCGCTTTCTGCATGTTTTTTCCCATTTAATACTGTGTGTACATAAGCGCTGAATGAAACCGTTTCAGTACCGCCATTGCGAGGTGTGCATGCGTAGTAATCAAACCGCGTTTCTCGGAACTGCTTCGTCTCCGTTGACTTGACTCCTGACAACACCACCAACTTACTAGACACACTTTACTGTTAAATAAGTTCTATTTGGCAATAGTTTATTTTGGGTAAATTCAACTCTTTTTGGTTTTATAAATATTACAATATTACTTGATGTGATGTCATAATTGTGCAGCCCTAAATATATACAGATGATCCTCTACTTATGAACTTTCAATTTACGAACTTTCAGACATACGAACGAAGAGGACTGTAAGTCCAAATTGTGTTCCTTGGGCTCCCATTTCCTGTCCCCAACATCAATTTCTTTTTCCTGCGCGCCAGTTCCGCCTGGTACGACTTCTGACCGCTACAGCAGCGTAGCGTGCGTACCCCCAAAATCCTAGTTCTTAGTACTTGCGTATACCCTTAAAATGTTGTTGGATAACGACTAACTTACATGGTACTACCCTCCTTCAACTGCATTTTCTGCCCCTGATGATGTAGTCACACGAAATTAAGCTTCGACCAAGAGCTGTAGTTTGAACTACACAATTTAACGACATTGTTGGCAAACATTCGTTCGAACTATGGTTTCGGGAAACACCTGCATCACACTTGCATAGTTCCAAACACTAAGTTGCTAACATAGTTAGCAACTCTGCTTTTGGGAAAGGCACCCCAGGCTGAGTTGGTTAGCAGGCCTCTGTGCTAACCTGCTAATGAAGAGAGGCGGGCACCAAGCACTTCAGCGCCTTGAATGGACACCAGTACCAGTCTGCCCTCTGAGGGGACGTCGACTGGGTCCTGGGTGGTGAAGCCCGCCACATGGGCTTTGACTGTACTGATGGATGCGGATGTCTTTCCGTGAAAGTTTCTGGGGTCGACACGCCCCGGTCTGCAACAGCGCGTAGGCGTAATGGCTGCGAATACGACAGCAATGCATACATATGCCGTTCTTGCATTTTTGCCTTATGTAAGAGACTCTGTAGCTATGAGGCTAAATAAACTGAAGACGGAGGCTGAATGCACCGCTTATAGCATAAGAACAGTTTGGGGTTATTGCACCCTGGGGGGAGGGCTGGGCTTAAGGCCCATATGAGAAAATGCTAATTGTTGAGAAACAGATGTTTGATAAGCTAGAGAGTGGTATCTGCGGGTGGGTTTAAGCACAATGACCTGCTACGTATCTTTCTTCTGAGAAAACTGAAGTTTCAGCACCATGAAATGTGGGCAGATCCTTCTGGAAAATGCAGAGAGTGCAACTGTAGGAACATAACCTGCGGATAACTTTCCTCTCTGGGATAGGAAACAGATGGAAACGGCTCTCTTATTTTAGCCAGGAATAGTCAGCTTAACGTTTTTAAAAGGCAACTGGGGGAATGCTTCATGAGATAGGTGTCATTACCAGAAATGATTCATAAGCAGCCCCGACCCCCATGTGAAAGACCTTTCAGATCCTCAGCCTGTGGACAGACCCTCCCTGATCTCCATGTGGTAGTCCTTTCAGAAGTTTTCACACTGTGAAGTCTTCACACCATAATCTCTATGCTAAGGCTTTTGTTTCAGCACCAATTTGTTATGCAAACCGCATCTTTCAGGACACACATCCCGCACACCACTCCTCTGTTAGGAAGAATGGGGCCTGTCTAAATCCGTCAACCCGCTGTGTTCTGTCAGTCACTACCTGGTTTACACAAATATGAGACAATAGCCGCACCAGGGAGAGCTGGATTGAAGCCGTCGGTGATTAAACGGGCATGATAATCCCGCCCACTGCCTCTCCCTCCCCTGAAACCTGTATCATATCCTGCGTACAGCTGCCTGCCTGTCGAACCTGGGCTTTCATCCATTTGATTCACAAGCAGAAGACAGGACCTCCCTCATGCAAGCTGACCTGCTTGGCCCACAAACCTGGGTGTTTACAGGGGCCCGGGGCCCCGGCGGATGACCACACATGGACTACAGCCCAGATAAATAGAGAGAACAGGCAGGTGGATCTGGCTGGCTCCTTTATTTATACAGTGTGAATGTGTATGTGTGTGTCTCTGTGCGGTCTGGGGGGTGAGGCGTCTTTCTGTGCCTCCGGAAAAACTGATGCCTCCCCGCTAAATTTCTGACAAGTATATCCCAGACGCACTTCCTCGACTCGCCTCAGATCTGTAAAAAAGGAAACCTGACAGGGTAGAGCTGGACCATGAAAAGCAGGTGTTTCCCCCCCCCCCACCTTAAATCTCGGGGAAAATCTTCTGTTGGCTGCAAAACCACATAACTGGAGTAGCCAATCGATAGCACAAGGCCTCGCCTCGCAGGGGAGCAGACGGAGCACATTCTCTCCAGCGATATCATCCATCGCCTTCTGGAAGCTTCTGCCCTTTGCAAAATGAAACCCAGGAAATGAATCTCGTGAGGACACAGAGCGGGCTGTGTTTAGCATTCGCGGCTGGCCTCTTGGGGATGGGGGGGGGGGGGGGGGATGGGGGCCGGCAGACGAGTCCACTTCCCCAGAAAGATCTTGTCTAAAAAGGTTTTACTACCTGAGCAGCCTAGACATCGTCACCTCATTCCGCAGTGGCCCTCATGAGATGGCAGTTTGGGTGTCTTGGGGGGGCAGGGTAAAATTAGTCAACTGGGGGGGGGGGGGGGCAGCAGCTAGGACTATTCTGAGTCAGGTCAGTAGGTGATATTTTTGGGATGGCACGCCACCCCCCCAACCCGCAGCCACGCTCCTGGATGGCTGGTTCAGTCTGCGCAGTTTTAAGTGGCTTTGTGGTTTTCCAGCCCTGAAATCGCCCCGGCAAACATTTCCCGTTTGCCCCGTTAAATAAACGTCATTGGGCATTAACACGCTCGTTTGTTGAGGGCCACTGTAGCCCTCACTGATCCCTCCTGCCACTATGCCCCCCCATGGCCCGCCCGCCCCCGCCCATCAAGCCCCCGCCCATCAGCCTCTCTACTTGGGTTATGAAAATGATTATGAAAAATGATGGGGGAAAATTATGTGACAGCATTATCTCGACGCTGAAGTGGCTGAAGAAAATAATAACCTTCACTTTCCAAGCCTATTAATCAAGGAATTAGAGGTTAAAGGCCTGCCAGGTCCAGTTAAATGTCGCTGTCAATCTCCGCCAAACTCCATCACCTTCCGGCAGCTGGGGCAGCACCCCGTTGCATGGCAACAGGTGCAGACAGCCGGCATGGGGGGTGGGGGGTCCTTCAGCTACATCAGTCTGCATGCAAATGTACCTAATAGCCCACATGAGGGGAAGCAGTGGACTGGGATTAAAATGAGGCCAGTGTGCTCTCAGGTAAGGGCCCGGCCGTCGGACCCTTGACACTATTTGTTTTACCGAAATATCCAGTGGGAAACTGGGAAACAGCTGCAGGCCAATACACTGAAAACACTCCATATCCAGGGCCGGGGCCACAGGCCTTGGCTGAAAGCTGATTGGCCCCCGGAGTGCCGACTCCGCTGTCACTCACTGATTCAGAACATATTATTGGCTAATGATTATATTGGCCCCTCTGTATGAATTATGCCCATTTTTATGTCCTCCACCTTAAAAAATTCCTAGAATTGTCCGTGTGCAGCCAGATATCTATGCGGGTTTTTAAAAGCCGCTCATGCACCAGCTCATATGAGAAGGTGGAACGCGCTCCTCGAGGACACGGTGGAGGACTAACCCTGGCTTGTAGAGCAGGGTGCAAAAACAACAGCGGCCCAGGAGGCCTGCCTTCAGCTCAGCCTCTTTTTATTTTAGGGACATTTATACTAGTCAGGTGGCATGGAGGGATTTACAGTGACAGTCAGCGCGGAAAACATTTATAACTGCCCTGTAGTCCTCCAAGGGGTGGGTCTGGGACACCCTGCCATGGTGATGCACCCACACAAAACTCAGGATATGGATAAAGCAGGGAATGGCAGGAGAGGTCTGCACCTGACCGCATGCAATCAGCACTGAGCGCGCTCCTCACAGAGAGCCACCCCCCCTCCCCCCCCCCGGGTCGTCCACCATTGGCTTGACAGATTGCTCAGCTTGTCTAGTGAGGCCTGTGATGTCACACCGAGCCCCCGCTGGATTTATACCCTGAGGGAAGAAAAGCGTTTTGTGCCTCCGAGCGGCTCCCATTGTTACACAACGTTCCCAGAATCCTGTTCCGGGAAGCTGTCGCCTTCCCCCGGAGCGAAGGGATTCAGCCGGGTGTCTGAGGTGGGCCACCAGCGCCCTGTCATTAGTGCCACACATAACTAGTCATTATCAGGTATTTACTTTGATTGCCCAGCAGGTGTGCGTTTTTCCACAGCACATGAATGATTTAACCACAAAATCCACTATGCAGCCCCATGTATTTTGCTGGAAACACGTCCCTGGAGAGGTTATAGTGTTTCGGGAACGAGCCCCATTACTGCGAAGGCAGCAGGTGACTGTTATGCTAAAGCAAGAAGTTGGGAAATAAGGCAGACAGCATCCTTTCGAGAACGACACTCGATAAACCTGTTTCTTCGCCCAGGTTTGCACTGCGTTACGACTCGATTAAGGGGCATTTGGAGAAGCAGATGCTGTGTTCAAGGAGCTGGCAGAGGTGGTTATGAAACAGGGATGAATGTTGCAGCTTCCTCCAGGGGGGGCCTACTTCCCTGAGAATAAAGGCGTCCTTACAGATCTCTCTGCTGCGTGTGCGTCAGCCGCTAAGAGAGGCAGAGACAGACGTACATCGCCTACCACTCACCTCTCATCTAAATCTGCAGGTTGTGTAATTTCACCCAGCTTTTCGGGGCATAACCAATGAGGAGTCACTTTGCAATGACCTTGGGGGTTTAAAGCCTTAGAGACATACTCTTTGCGCTCCCATATGATTGGCCCACGCGGGGGAAGAGGGGCTTACGTGATGACGGGCGCGTTGCCCGACCAATTGCTACAGGTGGGTGTACTCTCTGGCCACTCATCTCCCATCGCATCATGGTGACCATTAACAATATAATCCTGTGCCTTTCAGCACCTGTGTTTTAATGGCTGTGTTCTCTTTTTTTTTTTTTTGAGGCTTTCTGGGAAACTTACGGACGCGCAAAGAACCCCTGTTAACTTAACATGAGTAGCCCACAGCCGCAGGCAAAACACGGCCTTGGGAAGGATGCGGTCAGGAGGGGGGCGGGATCACAGGGAGCGGGAGAACGCCTCGGGGTGCTGGTGTCGTTCAGAGCCGGGCTCTACGTGGGAGGGCACAGGCTCGTGTCAGAGGAGCGTGCGTATGTGACAGTGAGATAGTGAGAGAGACCCCCCATTAGGGGGCAATGGAACAAAGGGGGGCAAGGGAGGGGTTGGTCCGGCACGGAAGCCGGCGCCAGACGCATACTGGTCATGTTTTGCTGCGCTGCGAATGTCATTCCTCTGCGTGACATAATTAGTAGGCAGGCATGGTCATACAGAGAGCGTATTTCGCTGCGTGCCCTGGGGTGAGGGCTGCAGGCATGGGGGAGGAATAGGTTCCCAGGGCTGGCTCACTTCAGTACCCACCCCCCCTCGCCATGGCCAGCAAGTCGGAGCGAGTTATTAATGCACCATTGTCGCTGTTTTGGAGCACCGCCGCATTTCCTGCGATGGAATGTCACCTATGTCATCTAGAAGTAATGATCATCCAATCAAGAGTTTAGGTAAGGAGCATTCCTATTGGATAATCATGATTTCTAGCTTAAGTTAGCACAGATAAATCCTGCTTGATGGAACACCCCCCAGGTCTTTTAACACAAAAACAATGAACTCCAATCAACTGAGCTATGAGGGTATGCACTGACATCACTCTCCTGCCGGAACACAGCCCCTCGGACAGTCTGGGTGGTAAAACATACTGCAACATGGGGAAACTGCGAAACAAACAATTATTTGCTCAATTTAAAGGCAGTTGGACTCGACAGGGATCTGTCCAACTTACCGAAAGACCAGTGGACCATGGACATTGATATACAGCCAGTAATCAGGATTCATGACAACCAACTTTTTTGACTGTCTAAACTGCCCCTTAAGAGGCAAACTGGGTTTATCATGCCTAGCTAACACGATCTTATCATCCGCCACTGTGCTTTTAGAAGACAAGGCTCATCATTCAATAAATGCTGACAAAAACCTCACAGAATATAAATGATTGACGCAAAATATTTATTTTATGAGTAGCCAACACTAACTTAAGTTATGATTTTTACCCCAAAATCCAAAATAGCTCACAGGAGATGACAACCACAGATCCGTGTGTCAGAGCCGGACGGCAACTGTTGCTGCAGGTTGCTCTGTCTGCTTCTCCTTTATTTGGTTCTCTGCGCTCCTTAGAAAGGTTGCTCACATTTCTTGTTACATCAATTTGTACGATCAGTTACACAACAGCTATTTCCCATTTCATTTCTGTTGCGTTCAAGCTGAACGCTGACGCGCGGTCTTTTGCCACTCACTGGGTGTAACCACAGATGATGCCCACTGTTATATCATGGCATACTCTCTATAGGAGGTGAGGACGCGGTAGTTTCCTAATTACCGTTACTGCAGGAGGATTTCTGTGATACAAAATAATTTAACAAAGTAATATCACATAATCCTACAACTGGTATCATCAAATATTGTAAAATGAAGTAAATGACCAAACCTCAGCTGTAATCTAATCACAGAGCCTCTCAGAAGTATCAGGTACCTTTTTCCCAGAATGCCGTGAGATATTTGTACTTTGTAATTTCATAAGCCCTTAACGGGGAAGTATGATTAACAGTTAAACGAATCAGTACTGTGAATGTAAGTAAAAAACAAGCACAATGCTTATTTACCTCTAAAGCACTTTATGAATATTTATATAATATATAAATATTTACACCTTCTCAGCCAGGAAACATCAGCCATTCCCCTGAGGTCCGATGGTTTCAGTACCAAACCCAGATGGTGTGTGACGGGGCACTAAAGGAGAACCTAAACGTGGATCAAATCCAAAGGGCTGAGGGATATTGTAATAATCGAAGTTGGACAGTCCGGGTCAAAACCCACAACAGGCCAAACAGTATCAAAAACGTCAGACACAAGCAGAGTTGGTGAACAAGCGGAGATCGGACTAATAGCAAACAGGCGATCAAATAAGCAAAGGTCTAGGAACAAAAGCAACAATCATAAAACCAGGTAGACTCAGAAGGAGACACACTGACAAAATGCTCAAGCTTGCAGATGCACCGAAGATCTCGCAACAGTCCGATGTACCCCTGGAACTAAAATAAGGGGAACAATCGACAGTCCGCTGGGGATCACTGGGGATCCCAGGGTGTGGACTGAGCGTAGTCTACCAGAGTGGGTGGGATTTGTCAGCAGGAATAGCTTGGGGGACGCAGTTACTTTGGATGGGGAGGATCCAGGAGGGGATCCCTGGGCAGGTCTGTCACTGGGGTTAGTCTGGATCTGAGAGGTCATCAGGATTCACAGGAGTAGACCCATGCTTGAGGTGACACTTGCAGATGGACGATATCTTCTGCCAACAGATGACTTCGGGTCACTTCCACTCCGCTGTCCCACTCGACAGAGACTGAGCACTGGTCCACACAGCTTTAGAACAGGCACAAAGACTCAGCACCATGGGCCGTCCCTGGAATAAGATCCGGACTATCGGGACGGCTGCCATGTTTACAACACAGAGCAAAATCATCATCAAAGCACCACCTGCTTCCCTGTTAAGTTTCCTCTGCTTCAATGATGGAAGGACGCTAAAGTAAAACTCGTTTTTGCGAACATCTGGCAAGCAGATAGCTTTGCTGACACTGCACTGAAATAGTGCGACGAGACAGAACAATCCCATGTGACATCAGACATGGACAAACAGGCAGCGCAAAGTGGGCTTTGCGTGGGAGAGTCATTCACGATGGAACAGAGGAACCAACGTGGGTCCACATGAAAGAGCAACAAATTCAAGCCCTACCAGCCCAAACAACCAACTCTCTCAGAACCGTTTGAATGAGAGTGAAAAAGATGGAGAAGAAGGGAACAAGAAAGACGGGAAAGACTGCGCTAATGGTTGGTGCAGACTGCGAATGATGTGAATATATGTCTGTGCACAAAGTCTTCCTACGCCAGGGATATCTCTAGATTTAGGCTGAGAGCAGTAGCATATGTGCATGATCAACAGCCCAATGAGAAAGGCAAAATCAGCAGATACCTGGTGTGCTTGCTTGATGCAGGGGGGTAGCGTCACGTTAGCCACTGGACAAGTTAGCATGGGGCTTCAGATCGTGGTACTGAACCCAAGACTTCAAAGACAAATAATGTTTCCAATTCACTTTGCTTCAATACTGAAGAGGAATTTTACTAGAAAATGATGATATGCGATGAAGCTGAAGTTGAAAAACCCTGCAATGCTAATCCTGTTAAAAGTGTATAGAGACTACGGTCAAATCCATGGCCAAAAGGAAGTCAGACAAGCACCGCGACTCCACCTGGCCTCATCTGCATAGCGGCTTCGAAATTGACTGGATTTTAAGCACTTTTTCCTGGTTTAAAGGTGATAGATTGCATAATTAAAGAGCTAACAATGTAAGCCAAGGAAGTGGAAGGATGGCAGAAAACCCAAACATGCGTCTGTGGCTGACCTGTGGGAGCGTGGACTTTTTCTGAAATCTACACCCAGCTCGTGCTCTCCGTGCAGCTCCTGGACTAGATCAGCCCCATCATCCATTCTACATTTTCCTCTGTATCGTCTGGGAGAGACAATTTACTGTCATAAAAGGTCTGCCTGCATCAGCTGTGAAGAGGAACTTTAGGCTGCTCCTCCATCCCTAACCCTCACCCAGAGCTGCTCCTCCATCTCTTACTTTCACCTCCGTGCATAGCTGAACAGCATTACCAAGGTCAGCCAGCTCCCTGCAGTTCCCCATTTCACTATAGGGGGCGCTCTGAGCCTGAAGCATATGAGCGGTTTTAAAATGGAATGTAGAAGAAAAGCACAATCTGGAGCCTTCTAGTTAAACGTGGAAAGCTTTCGCACCCTGTAATAACGGGCAGTCTGAGAGAGGGCATGCTCGTCTCAAAGACACCCCTCAGTGGCTTTGAGGAATCACTACCCTACTGAAAAACTCACTCCAAAGGTGGGAGGTGGCCACACCTTTCACATCCTTGTCACCAGGGAGATGAAATGTGATCGACTCTCAAGCTCGCTGGTGTTTCCGACACCACCATAGCATGACACTGCCCCCCATCCAAATCCAACGTCATTGCAGAGTTTCGAGGCACATGGCTTTGAGTTTACTCAGGTGGCACTCAGGTGACACTCAGGTGACACTCAGGTGATGCACCGTTTCTCAGCCTCATTTGTGGGCTGATTTTGCTGCATGTGTGTGAGTCAGGCCACATCTTGCTGCGAAGAAGTTGTCCAAGCCCCAGAGGGTGGCAAATGGCATCCAGGACCTCAGGATGTATATGTCAGGGTATATATGTGTGTGTAGGTAAGAGAGAGAGAGCTGGTCAGGCCATATGAATGGAAGGAGCTGGATGAACGCTCTGGTAGACAAGGACCAGTCTCACTTTGGACAGCATTAGAGCTTGAACCCCTTGAAGGTACCTTTCATGTCTCCATGTCCCATTTCCACCATCCTGACAGCTCCCTGCCTGGACTCCTGTCCATCATTTCTAGGCACTGAGTAGACAGAGCGCAGTGGTGTATCACACAGGTCACCCCAGAAGGTTCCGGAAATGGACAGCATTGGGATTCCACGGCACGGCAGCCTCTCTCCAAACCTGTGGCTTTATCTTGCGGACATGAAGCAACCATTCAGCCAACCTCATTTTCTCATATTACCCCCTAACCTCCCGCCCTGTTTCTCCTTGCAGGAAGATTCCTGTTCATCATCGTCAAACCCCTCATTTAACAAAACCATCAGGCCCCACAGCGGTGGCCTCCCAAGAAAGATCTGTCTCCCTCGAGGTGACTTTAGCATATTAAAGTCAACACTGGCTGGAATAAAAGACCAAAAAAGACTAAATGTGATAAATGAGGAGAAGAAAAAAGACAAAGAAAGCCTTGGGCGGTCGTTTGGGCGCCATTGTTCTTTCTCATTCACGCCATGGAATACACAGGATACCATGACAAGGGATATTTGAAAAATCAATTCAGAACGGCATGACATTTTTGCCGGCGGAGCGAAAGGGAATGAGGAGCGAGCCGTTGATGAAAAGCTAGCCTTGGCACACGGAGACTGCTTCCGGTTTCTCCCGTAGCTGCAATCTCAGGTAGCCGGATGGACGGAGGGCCGGCAATCAGGCAACCAGAGTAATCAGCGCTGCCTGAGGGTCGGGCATGAATCAGTGCGATCGGCATGCCAGCCTCAGACGGGAAGGCAGCCGGTACCGTTTTCGAGGTCGCAGTAACGATTCCCACTGCCTGGTGTCTCGTCGGCGCTGAAGCCTGCCGTGGACGCTTGTTAGCGTCATCTCCTCTCGTCCTTATCTTCAGGCCTCCAGTTTCCAGTCATCCACCCCCCACACACTCTCTCCATTCTCTCTCCCTCTCAGTACACTTTTCTCATTTTCTTCTGCCACAAGGACTGCTGTACACTTTTTAATGAGCCAAGTATCCTAACTCCAAGATATGCTCGTAAGAAAGTTCAGCACTGACTGGAATCCTGACTTCATATGTTCACTTCACTATCTCCAGAAAGACACACTCACACATGATTTATATTTAATTGTAAATGCTTCGCCCGAAGGGATTTAAATACAACATAAGCAGGTGACGCCTTCTACCACTGATGATTCATTTAGATGACAGGTGGGATGCAATCCCAACCTCTTGTTTTTTACCAGTCACTGCAGGGTGCTTGTCATTGTATCGTCCCCTACTGGGTGGAGGACCAACTTTCTCAGATTTTACATTTTACTGCACAGTGTCATGTCATGAGTACTGTACGGATGGCTGAACTTCTTGCTAAAATGAATAAGTGCAAATCTATACAGCTGTTAAGAACTTAAAAATGATGACTACAGCAATGGGCTGTCTGTAGCTCCCCCACAACTCGCCAGAAGTTTTGAGTTCTTGAGTTATCTACGTTACGTTTTTTAGGCGTTCTGCAGAGTACGCCACCTTGCAGTTTGGGGGCCTCCAGCTCACGGCCCAGAGTTCTAATGGGAGGTTAACACACAATCACGCTGTGATCAAGCTTGAGTTGTGAGGTACAGATGTGGGCGATCTGTAAATCGTGAGCTGATTACTACAGGCTCTTCTGCTGTGAAGTATTTGACCACATGTTTGCAGTTTGAAGACTTGCAGAACACCCTGGGAGGAGGCTGGAAGGATTCATATCATCATAAATGCTTCAATGGCCTGGAGGCACCTGTGTTGAAGCCAGACGGCTGAGTTCTGCCCGGAGGCACTCGGGTGACTTGCTTTCAGCACCCATCTGCCCTGGGTTATACAGATACTTACAGTGCAGAGCAGGTGAGCGTGAGAGGCTGTAAATATTGAGCATCCCTTCCACCTGGCTGCTCTTCGCCGAGGGCCTCTCATGCAGAGCACACACAACTAAAAGAACAGCAATTTCTTGGGAAGTATCAATCGGCCATGAGCCCCTTCGGCATGCAGAGTGCCCCTGACACTTGGGGGAGGGCAACTCCTTATCCACAACTGGGGGGAGGGGGTTAGAGGGGGGTTTAAGGCTTAGGGCAGTAGAGAGAAAGCAAAGGAGGGAGGGAAGGAGAGTAAAAGTGGGGGTGGATGTCAGAGTTGGAACAATCATGAGCTTTTGCACAAACTGGGAGAGCAGTGTATTGGGGCTCCATGTTTTATTCATGATTTTTTGAGGCCATGCCTGTATCCATCACTGCACCACTGTCCTTTTGTTGCATTTCCTGTACTGGGGGGGATGTGGGCTTTTTTCAGGAAGGTGGGGGTGGGGGTGATGTGAGCCCATATGCGTTGGCAGATGAAAAAATAACGAATTGAGGAAGAAAGACAGAAAAGCTACTAAGCAAGGCAGAAGACGGCGGACATTCAGCCATTCTCCGCTTCTGCCTAATGACTGTGGTGCCTGTTGACCTGCAGATGTGATTCTGCAGACAGGGGCGATGGGGCGACACTGAGCGTGTGTGAAGCACATCTGGGTGACGTCCACACTTCAAGGTTCCTCTGTGCATGTGCACACGGGCATGGATGTGAAGACGGATGGCAGGAAGCTGTGTGTATTTATGTGGGCAGGAGCCTCAGGGATCATTTGCTCCCCATCAATGTTGAAACCAAATCCTTTGCATCTGATGACCTAGTGGGTTGGGGTCAGGGGCATCATCACAGATACTGCCCACCAAATAGAGCAAATGAAAGTCATGGAATGGCTGCTGTGAGATGCTGTTAACTGCATGAAATCCTCTAGGGGTGGGAGATTGGCACTGTTCTGGGTCCTGGGGCGCAGGGTGCGTATGAAAGTTCTTAGAACGCTCCCATTTTAGAATTAGATGTTAACTTAGTTCAGCTGAAATGACTGGTTAGGCATGGATCCATTTCAGCTTTCTTGACAGTCAGAACACACCTGGTCCCACTCATGCTGCTGACGGTATGAATTGGGCCTTTGTGATACATACTGCCGGCACCGGCCCGTGGGCCCAAAAGGGGCTTGTAAAATGGCAGGAGAAATTAGCCCCGTGTCACATCCCACACTGCCAATCCCACAGCAATGAAGAGAGAATACATCCTGGGCCAACAGGGCGGCGACATGACAGTCAGCTTCGATGCAAAGGACAAACAGGACTGCTGTGGGCATGTTTTTACACTCAACTCGATATTAAATCGAAGGCGAATGAGGCTGTGGTGTAAACGATGTCGATCTTCGGTGTCAGGGCTGACAGCTCGCATGACACCCCCACACCGGCCCCCCAGGAGTCAAATTGCAGGTGATCCTTCTGAGAAGCTTTCTACCGGGCCCTGATGGGATGTCACTTTGTTCCTCCTGTTCTATGGCCCCTCTTATCCTTTCTCCTTGCCGCCACAATTCTGTCAATCCCTGCAGCCAATAGAGTGAAGTGTGGCAACAGTACAGTGGGAACCCTCCAGCCCTGAAGTCCATCATAGCCCCCCACACATGAAATACAGTCACATGACTGTCTATCCTAGTTGTGCCATAACAGAAATGCTTGGGAGATCTTCACTCCATTTGCTGGTTTGTCTCCCAATGGCTCCTTGGCAGGAAATGATGTTTTTGAAGTGGTCTCTGACTGGCAGCGTTAAAGCCTTTCATTATTTCACAAGGACACGCTTTTCTGTCGTCAGTCACGCTCACAGATCGCCCGGCTGAGACGGAGAATTCCTGTGCAATTTTATCGCGCTTCCATGCTTGTCAGGAAATCATTGAAGACCTCAAAAGTAGTGTCCGTTTCATGGAGATGCACATTTATTCAGATGGAGGTCCTTCTTCACTCCCACCCTCTGGGCACAGAGGAGTAGGAGGGCTGGTCTCACAGCAGCGGACGAGGTGTGAATCCCACGGTTATCTGGCCAGTGGCCAAGGGGTCCCGTTTTCTGCTGTGTTTCCCTGCCGACCACACGCCTTGCTGTCCTTCTCACCGACACCTTTCTTCTGGCCAGAAGCCACCCACGCAGTAATATAGCGTGTGCCAGTGCTTCCATTTTGGCTGGCTTGCAGCGAGGGGGGAGGGGGGCTGAAAGCTAAGCTAATAACGTGCTGGCTGGGTGGTCTTTAGCCCCCCCGGGCTGGTCTGTTGATGTTGTGCTGGTTGTCATGGACATAGGCCAGTATGAGTGCAGATCCTAGTCTCAGGCTTCCCAGCAGTCCTGGACTGGCTCACAACATGTTTGTGTTCAGTACTGGGGGGGTGGTGGGGTGGGACAGGGCATGTAGAAAAATGATCATGTTGTTTCAGCTGTAGGATTCTTGTGAAATTCTTTGAGTGTCTATGCACCTCAATTCCGCCCATCTCCACACAATGTGGACTCCTTACGCCAAGCTGCCAGGACCAGCGAGCAGTCTCTCCGACAAACCCTCTCGGGCCCCCCCCCGTCCAGGGGTGTGGCTGCGTTCCTCCAGCCCACTGTGCTAACTGCTCCACAGAGTATAGGTGCAGAAACAGGGGCCAGGACATTCACAGAGCGGGACACACGCTGAAGTGAAAGCCCCCGGGGGCCACTGTGGATCGGTGGAGGTGAACACTGGGGGGCCTCAAGATAATTGACAGTAAGAAGGAGATCTGGGTTTCCATGCTGAAGACAGGACAAGTCCCAAGGTTGGGGGGGGGGGGGGTAGGGGGGAGGTACAACCATTGCCCCCTAGTGGCATGGGAGTGTAGTATTAATGACGTTCTGCATTAATGAGAGACTGAGAGCAGATGGGTGGATGCTGAGACAGACGCTGTTGGGTGGCTCTGCCCTTCTGTGATTGGTGAGGGCCTGCAGCCAATCACGGCAGCCCCAGGCCAAAGAACGATGCGTGTCAAAGATTAATCACTCTGAGGCTCGATCCGGCACGTCATGCATGGAATTTAATTACACAGCGTGAGCGGACCAAACGTGACACCGTGCACATGACTGCTGGAGTGAGACGTCAGGGGATAGGCCAACGTGGGGGGGAGGGTTAATGGCATGGGACTGACGCCTGGCAGATTCTGAAGGCTCTGTCTGTTGGATGTGACAAAGTCCAAGCCAATAACTGCCCCCCTGCTGTCACTTCACTGGTTGGCATGGCAGCAGACTCCCTGGGTTGAGGATCTTGCGGGGGGGGGGCTCTCGGCTGTATGTAGGGTGGAGGGTCTCTGATTAACCAGTGAATCTGGCTGGGGAGCTGAGATTCTCCTTCAGTGGTTGGGGGGGGGGGGTGGGGGGTGACGTACAGAGGCAGTCAGAGGAAGAAACAGATTGTGGAAAAGAGCCCCCATTTTGACGAGACAAGCTGGCCGCAGTGGCCACAGGGATTCTGGGTAATGAGTTCCTCCCCTGCCTTTACATGTGCCTCAGAGTCTTCACTTGGAGATTAAAAGGTGTCATACCCTCCACCAGCCACGATGGATCTGGCATGAATGTAAAAATGATCCCCCCGG
>JAUMHC010000099.1:2600148-2610722 GCA_032359785.1 Heteromormyrus szaboi | reverse complement strand
GGAGGCCAAGCCGCCAACACCCAATGAGTGTTAGGGGGATCTGGGGAGGCCAAGCCGCCAACACCCAATGAGTGTTAGGGGGATCTGGGGAGGCCAAGCCGCCAACACCCAATGAGTGTTAAGGGGATCTGGGGAGGCCAAGCCGCCAACACCCAATGAGTGTTAAGGGGATCTCTCCCCCAGAGAGAGCTGTGGCTTAGGGTTAGAGTTAGGCTCCATGGGTAGGATGGGAGGGGGCCCCAGGTATGCCAAATGGGTTGTCAAACCGGCAGGGGACAGGGATGTGGGCAATCTGTGAGCAGCAAAGTTCTGTTTCTAAACTAACAACTTCATCAGGCAAGATGGCTAATTGCCCCCAACGTTCATTAGCTGACAGAGAGGCGCCCAGGCCCAAACTCCATTAATGTAATCATTTGCCATGCTTGTAATTGCATCCGCTCAGATCGAGACGGCACATTAACCCGGAAGATTGTTCTCGAACGCATGGGGAAAAAATAGCTTCCCAGATAAGTTTGTCCAGCTCGACCACCTCCTTGGACCGAGTCGATGTCTCTCCTCGTGTTCTCCTGCCTGCTAGGCGGCTGCTGGTCTGGCAGCGTTTATCTAGGACCCGGATTAAATCAGCTCACAGCAGCAAGCTGCCCGGCATCCGGAGGGAGCTGCCATGATGGGCAGCGGCGGATGTGGGTCACGGCTGCCGTTCCGGACAGAGGCGGACGGCAACTCCGGCTGCCCGATTAATGGGGTGGGGTGACTGGCACGCTGGATTTTATCATGCAGAACCCGGCATGCAATTGGGGGTGATGTCACCAATCTGACAGGCATGACGTGTTTTGGGGACGTAAATGGCCGCAATGTCCTTGAGGGTGGGGGGACAATCACAAGCCAGGATAGCAGTGGGAAGAGGCGTTATGCTCTGGTGTTGGGATTAAAGGGATTATGAAGTGTGTGTGTGTGTGTGTGTGTGTGTGTGTGTGTGTGTGTGAATATAACTGTATTTCAGTGTCTGGGTGAGTGTCGGAACCGAAGCAGAGATAAGGGGGGGAACATGTGAGCTTTACATCTGTGTGTGTGGAAGGGATGGGATGCATATCAGCATTCGGGTGAGAGGGGGTGGGGTCTGACTGGGAGTCGCTGCAGGGACTGCTGGTGAAAAACAGAGAAGTCTGGGAAAGAAAGAGAGAGTGAAAGAGAGAGAGGCAAGAGAGAAGAAGCGGGAGGAAGAGAGAGAGAGAGAGGGACAGAGATGAGGAGGGAGAGATAGTGGGAGAAAAAGGGAGGAAGAGGAAGACAGAGTGGGGGAGAGAGAAAGAGGGAGTAAGAGAGAGGGAAAAAAGAGTGTGAGAAAGAGACAGAGTAGGGGAAAGGGATGAGATAGTGGGAGAGATAGAGGAAGGAGGAGGAAGAGGGAGAGAGAAAGCAGGAGAGAGACGAAAGAGAGACAGGAGGGGAGAGAGAGTGTGATTGTGGCCTCACAGAGTCAGGTTACAGTGCAGAGTCAGTGGGCTCAGACTCACCTGCAGGAATGGAATTGTGGTGACTGGGAGATGTAGGAGGGGGCAGACAGCTCAGGTGTGTCCCCTGGGCGGCAGCGACGGCGGCTTGGTCAGCCCTGCGAAGGCCGTCGGGGCTCTCAGTCACAGGCCCGGCGACAGCGGGGGCTGAGCGATTCACTGCTGCTGCGTCAGCTACTTGCTGTATTTTTCCCACATCCAGGTTTTTCTTCGTAGCAGATATAAATCTCTCCCTGACTCACCCGGTTATCTAGCAGCCAGTGTGTGGACAGTGCAGTGAGGGGGGGGGGCATTGTTAACCCGGGAAGGTCTCACCTTTAAAGCTATTCTCCGTAGGGTTGGAACGAAGGGAGCAGTAACGTGCCGCGTGTATCTCACAAATGCAGGTGGGAGCTTGGATGCGACACATAAAAATAGCGCCCATATCTCTGTTAGCGCCCCCATCTCTGTTAGCCCCCCCAGTGCAGCAGGCGACCCGAACAGCGCCCAGTGCTGAAAGTAGGTCGGGTTTCCCAGGGAGCCGAAAAGACCCACCCCTCCCCAAAGACCCACCCCTCCCCAAAGACTCACCCCTCCCTGAAAAAACCCAAAGAGGATCGATGGTCCAGTGATGTTCCTGCCTTCTGCTGCAAAGCTCAGAAACTTCGGATTTCATCTGTACCTGAGGGAAAAGGCATCCATGCCTCAAAACAGGAGAGAGGAAATGGAATGATGGATGCAGGAGACATCGACTAGCAGAACGTCCAACCAAAGATCAGTGTTAATATATTTTATTATTAAAATGATTGTTTATTAGAGGAAAATAGTCAATAGCAGAGATTTGCACCTCGGTGAAACTCACCCCAATCGAACTGCACTGAGACGGAGAAGTGGTCATGTGACCTACGGCTTGGCAGGTGGTGTAGTGAGAGGAGCCAATGGCAGGAGAGCTCAAGCTTCACCTTAATCCACATGTGGACATGCTTCTGAGAGGATAGCACTTGCGTGAAGGGTCTGCCCTGTTCCTGCTTATGTAGACCGCATTATGTCTGACGACATGTTTAAGGTGCCGGAGTGCTGTTTGGTCGCACCTGTCCTGGAGCTTAGGTCAGGGACACTGTTTGAGTACAGAGCAGCACCAGTAGATCCCCGCGATGCCCTTCCACGGCGCCCAAATGCCGAGAGCCAACGTTACTGTCTCCCACACCTGCCGCTGTCCCCCACCTTGGGACAGGGCCACTTGCATCTGAACTGTCCCCAGATGATGCAGATCCTTTAAGCTCAGCCCATGTGAAACTGACTGGCCAAGTTGGCAGAACTGTGCAGTTCCCTTAACCACAGCATGAGAAAAACATTTTTGAAAGTAGTACAGCTTCAAAGGTCACTAGGCCTCCACATTTTTTAGATTTTTATATAGTTACTCTGTTGCCACTTTAATACAAAGAACCTGGCATTTTATACAGAATGTCTTTCTCCTGAACCTAGAGCACTGAGAAGGGACCAGTGGCAGGAGACCTCATGAAGGTCCATAGGTCACATGGTTCAAACGTCCTTTAGGTCACATGGTCCAAACGTCCTTTAGGTCACGTGGTCTGAATGTCCTTTAGGTCACGTGATCTGCCTGCTTGCTGTTTTACAGTTTGGTTTGTAATGGGGATATTTATTATTTTTTCTTCAGAGTATCTGCAGACAGTTCTATTCATACTTTAAGTTAGGGATATGGCCACCTCAGGGAGGAACAAACTCAGGTGACCAGCCTGTTCAGTGTCACTCAGCCATGAATAATCACAAAGATTATAAAAAGCCATATGTTGTTTCTCCTCAGACTTAAATGCCAGTCGCTTTTACTTAATTGTTAGATGCTCATATCCACAGCAGCGTAGACTATTTACAGGAAAGCAGGGTCTGGAAATCCATGGCTAAGTTGGGGGTTAAGGGCCTTGCTCGTTTTGCCACCCCTGAGATTCTCTCCTCCCCCCCCAATGATATAGAGTTCGTTGTCACTGTCTTAATCACAAATTTTAGCTAAAAAACATCAGATGAGAGAAATCGAAGAGCTGTATACATGCTATTGAGTTTCTTTGGACTGTAAGGTCTTTGTGGGTTCTTGGAAGAATGAAGACTATTGACTCAGTTGCCTATGAAAAGGTGGCCGTGATGGAGGTGCGTAGTTTAAAGCCCCATTTGAGTCCTGGTTTATTGTCACGTTGTATGGTTTTCACGTTGTGTTTGTGTCACGGCTCTGCGACCAGAGCGAGCCCTTTAGCGCAGAGATGCTAAATGAAGTTTGTTCACAGAGGGTATGTGAGCCACTTAACAGCCTAATAAACACACGCTTTCCCAAGGTCAGAAAGCAGCATGGCAGCGGAGGCCAAGGGGAAGATCAACTGCATTGACGTTCCCGTCGCAACCGATTCATGTTATCTGGGCCTAGCAGGCGACATGGTGTCAGGCAAACAGGGACCCCCCTGGGGACACGGTTTGTTTGGAAGACAGAACAGTAAATGCGGCAAATCGCCCCGGATAAGATTTTAATCGCTGCCTTTACTGACAGCTGGACTTTTATCCCTTTATCTCAGACAGAGGCGTTTTTTTCTGATTTTTGGACCCCCAATGCATCATAAATGCAGAGTTTGCTGGCTCACTGACATTTATGCAAATCGACTGGCACTTTTGACCAATCGGGTAGGCCCCGTGTTCTGGTGATGTCAGAACTCATTGGCGTTTTTTTGTGACTATAACCGTTCAGTTGTGCACTTATGCAAATCGAGTGACTGGTGATGTCACAATACAAAGGAGTTTTTTTGTGGCTAAAACAGCCAAGGCAGGCAGCTGATACACGGAACGTGGGATGGATATGCAGGGGGCTTGGATGAAGGAGGAGGGAAAAATGACAGCGATCAGTCAGATCAGTCTTTCGCTGTTGCCATGGCAGTTTGAAAAGCTGCTCCAAACGACCTCCAGACCTGGGACCTCTGTGTCACAGCTGAGGATGGGGAAACATGATGGTCACTGTCATTGGAGGGTGACATCAACGTGGTGGAAACCTGTGTCGATATCTCAGAGCAAGAGCATAAAAGGCAGGAGGACTTGTGATCTGATTGGACAAGAGGCGGGGGGCGGAGTCTGTTGACAAGCTTGCAGGTACAAAGTGGTGTGCAGGTGGTTCCAGGCCTGAGGGGGTGGGGGGGGCAAGAATGGGCTACTGATTCGGGAAGAAGTGTCTTTCTCCTGCCTGGTTCCAGAGCAACTCTCCACATGGATCAGTATGAAACAAATACCTGTAATCAGGGGCAGAATCTTGATGCACAGAGGCGGCCGTCCGCTTTTTCTATAAAAGGCTCCTCATAAAAGTGGACCCCAAAGAGCTTCATTATATATCCCAAGGCCAAATCGCATGAGCTTTATTCTGGCAGCCAATCAGCTTTCAGGATTCAGCCACTCGCCAAGAGATGGTGCGCTGACTCAGAAACGGCTCTCGTTGAAATAATAACAAAAAACTCAGGACTGCAGCAGTGCCACACAGAGTTACGACCGCGATACATTTTCCTCACGCATCGATCAGGCGTGCGTTAGGATAATCATGCTAAATCTTTGCGAAAACTCTATTAAGTTGCCCAATTAAACTTCCAGGTGGTAACGCATATGGTACCTGTACATCAATGGATGAGGAATATGAAGGAGCATTGAATGTGACGCTGACTGATAGCACACAGAGTCAGGATGTCAGGAAAGTGCCTTCCTGCTTTTGCCGTCGGGGTCACAGGGCAGAGACCCCAACCAGGATCAGGATAGACCGGCAGTGTGCACATCAGCCCCATTCAAAAACATCTCTATCACCTGGTCTACAGAAAAATATACGCTGAATCATCTAAACCAGGTTGACATTTGCTGGGGAGATGTTATAAAAATAATTTGCAGAACTTTTAGGAAAAATTAGCAGCAACATTCCCCAGGGAAGAGAGTGCAGAGTGCTAGATTACAAAGAAGCAAAAGATGTCTTTGTTAAAATGAATAGATAAACAGAGCATAATAGTGCTGTTGCCTGCAATGTGATTTGGTTTTAAAAACACCTCAGTTTTCGTCTTCAGTTTGCCGGTGATCTTCTAGCCCAGCCTGTGAGAGTCCCCTGAATTCTCCAAGAAGGTATCATCTTATCAGGAGCTTCTACTCCTCATGTTATGAGCTCCCAACTGCTTGTTCACACGCCGATCCCCCACCTGACCTCTGCATCTCTCACGCCCCCTCCAGCGTTTATGCACCCCCGGCTTGGTGTCAGGAAAACTCCACTGCTGTTCTCCATCCTCTGTCTCTGTCAGACTTGTCACCTTTCAAGTTCTTCTCATTTTTAAAAAGGGCCCAATTATGCTCATTGACATTGTCCTTAATTTTATTTTTGGGGTCTTCCAGAATAGATTTGAATGCTTCGGTGTTTTTCCTATACAGTACATCTTCAGTCTGTCTACAGCTCTGTTGAAACGCTCCGTTAGAGCTTTAAGCCCCACCCCTGGAGATCCAAGTGTGCTCTGATTGGTCAATTTGGTCAGCTTACCCTACATGTTCCGCCCCTGTCATGCATTATGCAGACAGATCATGGCAGATAGACAGCCAATAAGGATTGTGTTACAAGGTGACCTCACCATGTCACAGATGTAAGGGCTGGAATTCCAATGAGGTGTTTCAGGCTGATTAGAGAAAAGTGGTTTCTGTGATAAGATTTACTCCCTTTATAAACATTATTGGGCCTCTTTAACATTGCATTTCAACAAAACATGTAGCCATCACTTTAGCAAATCACAGTAATGTCCGCCAGATAAGATAAGATCAACAACATCAAGTTTAAAGAATTAATGGAATAATTTGACAATGCAATGAATTACAGGAACATGACCCTGCTCTTATAAACACGCAGATATATGAAGATGGTGCTTTTGTTTTTCTCTGGCTTGCTTCATGCACCGGACAGAGCCCGGCTGGTCTGTGAGATGGAATGCTGGAAAGATCCATATCACTTGGGGACAGAGAACCTGAAAGGGCCAGAGGTGAGAATTTCAGGTCCAGAAAGTAAAAATCCAGACCAAGATTTTGTTTCAACCAACCTGTTGAGCAATCTGTGAATGTGACTCTTTATGCTCAAAGAGTTGGTAGAAAAAAAATCTTGGTCTGGATTTGTACTTTCTGGACCTGAACCTTCCACCTCTGGAAAGGGCTTTGGAATGGGAACACAGGGGACAGAATATCATTCTGACAAAGGGGGGCAGCGGGGGTGGCAAGCAAGGAAGGACTGGACAAACTCTGGGTCTAAGGAGGTGTGAGGATGAATGTACCAGGCAGAAAGAGGATTCCAGAATATCATGAATATCATAAATGAAAGAATGATCACCTGACCTCCCCCCAATGTGTCTACACCCCCACCCTTATTAAGCAGACACATTTCTCTGAGCCAACATGCATTTTCAGTGAAAGCAGGGTCACTAGTCCCTGGAGCAACTGAAATGAAGGGCCTCACTGAGCGATCCAAGCTCTGCTGGCATTTGGACTTGAAGCAGTATCCTTCACGTAATCTTATAAGTGAGCCACACTCCGTACCCGGTCATACTCCACATTCTCACTCTGAGTCAGCATGAAGGTTCTGTAGATCAGGGCTGCCCAGTCCTGCTCCTGAAGAGCTTCCACTCTGCAGAGTTTATGGTACAGCCCTAATTTAACAAACCTGAAACAGATAATCAGGCACTTCAGTATCACCTCAGTAGTAGAGTCAGCTATGTTGAAGTTAAAGCTGGTTCACATACTGAGATATAACTGAAGTGCCTGATTATCTGTGCCAGGTGTGTTAAATTAGGGTTGTAGCTAAGGGTGGAAGCTCTTCAGGAGCAGGATTGGGCAGCCCTGCTGTAGAACGTAGAAATGACATGAAATTGCAGAACCGCCATGGAATCTTCTGGATGAGGGCACCTGAAAGCCTCTTTGTTGTAAACACTCAGCTTAATTATACTCAGCCCTGACCTATGAGTCACCCTCAATAACGGCGTTCCTTCAGTTAATTGATATAAATTGCAGTGCAGCTTTAAGAAATCTGTCTTCGTATGCAGCGTAGCTGAAGGAAACTTTGCTGAGGGAAATGTGCAGCGTAGCCCACAGGGACAGGAACTTAAGGTTGGATCTTTGTGGGTGTGAGTCCTAGAAGGCATACTGCTCTTGGACCTTAGACATAGGTACTCCAAGAAGGAACGGCAAATCTTATGGTGTGGAGTATAGCCATGTAGCACACACCATGCACACCTGGTCCCCCCCGCCCCCCATATCCCCCATCATGCAGATGACACTCTAATCGTGTCTCCCGCTTAGCTGAGGTGCATATCCTGATGCGATCGGTGATGGATCGATCCAGAGGGGTGTGTTTCTTGGACTAGGATGCAGCGGATGCCTGAGTGCTGTGGGGGCACCAACCAGAACCACGGACACCCTCCCCACTTCACACCCTCCACCATCCTTATCACCTATACCATTAGTGAAGCAGTACCAGTCATTAGTGAAGCAGTGCTATTCTGCTAATTAATCCTGCTAATTCTGAGCTAGCTGCTGTTGCCCCACAGCTTCCACTTCCGATGTCCTGAAACAGTTCTGCTCTGCTATTTCCATAATTTCAATTTTTTTTTTAAATAAAGACGCTTGTTTTAGTGCAGTCATATGGTTTTTTGGGATAATGACTTGTTGGGAATGTCTTGTCTAACTTAGCCAGTATTGAAACTGAGTAACCCAGGATAATCAGTTTCAGAGGCCTGGTCCAGTGTCAGAGTCAAAACAAGTGTTATGGCCAGGCCCAAGATTTTCAAGGGAGAGGTGGGGGGTAATCACATAGGATGAATATGTATTTTATGGGAAGTGCAGCAAAAGAAAGGGTGGGGGGAGAAGGTCTGCATAAGGGGAAATTGAACAGGCTTTACACACTGTCTAAGCACAGCCTTGACCAGAGAGACCTGAGGGGCCCCAGAGGCTGTAGAGAGAGACCTGAGGGGCCCCTGAGGCTGCAGAGAGAGACCTGAGGGGCCCCAGAGGCTGTAGAGAGAGACCTGAGGGGCCCCAGAGGCTGTAGAGAGAGACCTGAGGGGCCCCAGAGGCTGTAGTGAGAGACCTGAGGGGCCCCAGAGGCTGTAGAGAGAGACCTGAGGGGCCCCAGAGGCTGTAGAGAGAGACCTGAGGGGCCCCAGAGGCTGTAGAGCGAGACCTGAGGGGCCCTGCCCCGCATTCCTCCCGTCATACTGTTAGAACCACACCCAAAACGGATTATACGTCATTGGGGGCAAGGAGAGAGAGAGGACCAGGACGAGGGAGTATGTAGTGATTTTCTTTCCCTGTGCGAGTCGGTCTGGTTCTCCTTCCGTCATGGATTTTATTACACAAAATCTTTCTAAGTAACACAGACTAATCCCTCAATCCAAGCCTGGTAAAATATGTGATAGATTTGTAAATGCTGCCCTTTACAAATCTGCCTGAACCTGTGGTGCCTCTCTCTCTCTCTCTCTCTGTATCTTTTTCTCTCTCCCCCCGACCCACCTCCCTCCGTCATCACCATATATCTGTGAGTTTCACATCCGGAAAGGTGGGAGTCGTCTCATGCCCTCCTACTAAGCAGCGTTCCCGCGATTTCTTGGCGTTCCGGCTGAGCCTAGGGTTCTCATCATTTCCCAGGATATGTCTGTCACTGCTCCCCCCCCCACAAGTTATCACTTTTCTGACTCTCACCCTTCAGGAGGACAAAGTGGGTTTTCTTTGAGAAGGGAAGAGTGGATTAGCCCCCCATCTTTCCTGGGAATGCTGAGAGGGATTTAAGGACCTCGGGGCCGTAATCTGTACCCACTGCACGTGGCCCGTTTGCACGCTGCCAAAGGTCAGCCACAGAACTCTGCGACTTTACCACTAAGAGGCTTTTCTCTCCAAAACCCACCCCCCCAAAACCAGCCCCCCCCCCACAGGTGTAATATGTTTTCTCACCAGGTAGAGCCCTTCTTAAAATCAGCCTCCAGCGATTAGAGCTTCTCAGCAGTCCTACAGCCTTGGCAATGTGGAGGCAGGGGGGGTCCACCATAATCCACCCCCTCGTTGTAATGCCATCATGTTTCACACATGTTAACACAACTCCCCAGGTAGAAACAGACACTGTCGTTGTTAAGCCTCTTCCTCTCTCTCTCGGCTCAGATGTTGGATTGCACAATTTTTCCTCCGGGTGCTAAGAATTATATTTCTGACTTTATCCCTTGTTTATTTTTTCTTTTTTTAGCCTAACCTCTTTTTTTTAGCATAGACATGATGCAAATTAGTCCTGGGAGGTGCTGTGTGGTTAGTGATCAGAAGGTTGGTGGTTCAAATCCCATGGTCAGCAGAGTGATTTCACCTTGAGCCCCTTTGTCTGATCCTGCTTTCTTCAAATGTACATCACTTTGGATACAATGTGTGCTAAATAAATGTAAATTCAGAATATGATGTAGAAAGACTCAAACACACCCCAAGACCCAGATATGGCATCCAACGCACCAGGCATGACTGAGAACAAGTTGAGGCCACTTCTGTTTCACAAGCATAACAGAATCATCATGTGTCGCTTGTCTTTGCCTTAGCTTCTCGAGTCCTCCACGGGCACGTTTACAAAGTGGGCACTCTGCCGTACCGCTCGCTCCTGGCGGATTTTGCTTCCTAATTAGCAAACAGATAACAGCAGAAACTCTTTCTTCAGAGTGCAAGGCTATTTTCAGTTCATTGTGACTTTTATTTTTGGATTTTTATTGACCTTTTCCCCAAAGGCATCAAGTCCTAATGAGAAATTCCATAGCCAGCACACGCTAACGCACACGGGCCCGCAGACATGCGCACACGCAGGCACACGCAGGCACACGCTATTCTCATGGGGACTTCCCATCGACTCTCTTATTAATGCAATAAATGAATCCAAACTTTGCCCCAGTAGGCCTCGAAAAACAAATTAAAGTTTGCTGAAAAGGAAATCTGACACATGCAGCTTTTTAAGTTTCATTCGAAAGAGACCTTTGGAGTAGTGGGGGGGGGGGGGGGGGCGCAACAAAA
>JAUMHC010000099.1:2576405-2592588 GCA_032359785.1 Heteromormyrus szaboi | reverse complement strand
AAACTTTAATACTTCCGACAATGGACGTTTTGAAAAGAAGACAGATTACGGATTTAGCCAGCGTTTTTTTCATGATTATACATTAAGATTTCAGCGAGATATAAACTGAAATAGATGCGAAAACTACGCTGCATCGCTGACGATGCACTGGACCCCCAAGAGTTAAGGGCCTCACTCAGGGGCCCAAAAGAGATTGGGACGTGTTGGAATTTGAACCTTCCGATCACAGACATACAGGATAAGCCACATTTCTGTAGATCACCCTCAAAAAACAACTTCAGAGGAAAACAAAACATAAAAACAAGCTTCTGAGCAAAGGCAGCTCTTCCCGGGGACGTCATTTATTTTGATTACTCGGGATATGAGGCCTCAGGCAGAACTCCTGTTTATTTCCCCATTTTCCTCTCCGCTGGCTGACTGAGGTTGATGGATGCTGAGCCGCTCTTGATGCTCGGAAACCCCGTCAGCCTGGTGCTGTTATTTAGCGCCGGCTAACTACGGCTTGATAAAACGCCCGAGTTTGCCGGCGATATTGAACGGGGCTGGAAAACGCAGCGCCAGCTGGGAAGACAAGCGGCAGCGTGAAAAAAGCAAGAACGCGTCTAGCGGTCACCCTTCCCTCACCCTCCGACGCAAATCATCCCGCGGAAGGAAATTGCAGCATGCGCCGCCTGATCGATATCTCCGGCCCCGTGTGGAAAATTAGCGGTGCATGCTGGGACATTTATAAGAGGTGCCGGAGAACTCCGAGAAGCACCATCTTCCCGCCACCGTGGAAAAACGGAACTGCCCTTGCGGCTGTGTAGAATCCCCCCCCAGCACAGAACATGCCACTGATAGTAAAATGGGGAGAAAGCTCTGAAGTGAACGGTGGATCGTATTCCTGAATGTGGGGGTGGTATGATGCTCAGCAGGCTATGCCTCAGTGCCTCTGATTGGAAGCCCAGCCTCAGCAGAGCAGTCACATATTCATGGGTCCCTGTGCAAGACCCTTAACCCCTAGCCCCATGAGTGCCACTGCAGATGGCTGCCCTTGGCTGCCAAGCTTGCGCTTACCTACATGTGTGTCATTGCGAACAAGACAGAGTACGCAAGGACAATTTTTTTTGCCCCCATATAGATAAATAAAAGTGCCATTATTATGCGTGGCTCAGTAGGTTAGGCCTTTGTAAACTGAAGCTTGTCAGTTTGAGTCTGGTGCGCGGCAAAGTACCATATCGATCTTGGACCCTTGATGACCACACCTTCATCTCAGCCTCACGATGCAGGGTGTTTAGCGCTCCCCCCACCCCTGTCTTTACCGTACCCTAAAAACCTTCATTAGAGGCAGCATCCTGTGCTACCTTTACTGTGTCCTATAATGTCCTAAAAGCCTTCATTAGAGGCAATGCCCTGTGCTGCCTTTACTGTCCCCCATAATGCCCTAAAACCCTTCATTAAAGGCGGTGACCTGTGCTGCCTTTACCATGCCTTATAATGCCATGCTATAATGGGCCAGCTGGACATACAGTATATAAGGAAATGGGTCAGCTGATCCTTTATATACAGTATATAAGGAAATGGGTCAGCTGACCCTTTATATACAGTATATAAGGAAATGGGTCAGCTGACCCTTTATATGCAGTATATAAGGAAATGGGCCAGCTGACCCTTTATATACAGTATATAAGGAAAGGGGCCAGCTAACCCTTTATATACAGTATATAAGGAAAGGGGCCAGCTGACCCTTTTCCTTATATATACATTATATACTGTACGGAAATAGACCAGCTGGACATACAGTATATAAGGAAATGGGCCAGCTGACCCTTTATATACAGTATATAAGGAAAGGGGCCAGCTGACCCTTTATATACAGTATATAAGGAAAGGGGCCAGCTGACCCTTTTCCTTATATATACAGTATATACTGTATGGAAATAGACCAGCTGGACATACAGTATATAAGGGAACAGTGAGTTATTCTGTAGAAAGGAGACAGGCACGAACCCTGAAAACGTCCGCTGGATGAGAACGATCAAGGGGCTGGGAGTTGTAGGGAAGTAAGATTACTGTGAATGCAGAATGCCAGCATGGAAACAGAGCACTAGATGCCTGTGGGGTTTTTATCTTTGAACACCCCCACTCCCCCCACCACCCCAGCCACCCGCGGCCCTTTATAGCAACCCATAATTCCTGCTCAGATTTGCGGTTTAGGGTGGAGAAGCAGAGGGGAACGGCTCCAAAGCACCACACAGTTCTCGTTGTCTAAAGTTAATAAAAGCAATTTTCTCTGCCTTTATTGTTTTTGGATACTAGCTTGAAGCTAAAATTTCGATTTTTTCGTAACCTCTGCTGTACTTTATTGTTTGTTTGTTTATACTGTATGATTTATCCTAAGTAAAGTAGAAACATAAATGAATAATGTGCAGCCTCTCTGTTGACTGGAACTCTCCCCTGACAGCTATGTTGCTTCAAACTGGCATGGGAGAGGCGTTCTAGAGAACTTCAAATGTAGTGAATAACACACTGCTGCAGTTCTGAGTAAGAAGATGAAGGAAGCAAAAAAAGCAGGTGAATGCACATGTACGAGTCATCAGTTTCCCAGATTGTGCAGCAGGTATTAGGGAATGTCACAATCCCAGGTGGTGTAGCAGGTATTAAGGAACATCACAATCCCAAGTGGTGTAATGGATATTAGAGAATGTCACAGTTCTTGGGGGTGTAGCGGGTATTAAGGAATGCCACAATCCTAGGTGGTGTAGGGGGTATTAAGAAATGCCACAATCCCAGGTGGTGTAGCAGGTATTAAGAAATGCCACAATCCCAGGTGGTGTAGCAGGTATTAGGGAACATCACAATCCCAGGTGGTGTAATGGATATTAGAGAATGTCACAGTTCTTGGTGGTGTAGCGGGTATTAAGGAATGCCACAATCTCAGGTGGTGAAGCAGGTATTATGGAACGTCACCATCCCCAGTTCTATGGCAGGAATTAGGAAACATCACAATCCCAAGCAATGTAGCAAGTATTTTTTTAATTAAGGATTGTCAGACTTCTTAGCACTGGATCTCCTTGTGCAGATTTCATCCTGATGTCTGGGAACTGTGCTGATAAAATACTCTGTGTATTGGAGTTATTTGCTAAACACTGTAAGCTGCTTTGGGTGCAAGCATCCAGGGACCAGAGCATGGTAAAAAAGAACAACAGTGACTTTCCCTCTGCTGATCCTATGGGTTGCCTCAGATACCTTGACAAGGAGCCAGTGCAAGCTTTGAAGGACAGTAGGGGGCATCTTATTGGACAATGGCGAGCCTGTTGCCATGGTTTTAAGGTTTCCATCCAATGAAGGCTTGTCATAATGAGTTGCAGTGTTAGTGAGGAGGCCCGATGCCTGATTGTTTCCTGGCCTGTACATGTTCTCCACAGGCGATGACAGCAGCTGGTACCTGTCCCTGCAATTGTAGTCACAGGGAGACTCATTTCTTGTCTCCATATCTCCCCCGCTGGCTACCTCACCGTAGCCGGGATCCACCGAGCCCATGTGTGCTTAGCGGAGGGCTGATGGAGCGAAACTGGGGCTGACCCATTTACCGGCTGGCACCTCCGGTCACGTTTCGTTCCTGTTTTTTTTCTCTTTATGGGGGTGGGGGGCAGGTTTGCGGGAGTCTTAATGACACACCCCTATCGTGTCATTTATTCCTGCTGTTTTTCAGTAGTAAGGGTGGCTGCAGTGTCTCAAATGGACTGGCTGTTTCACACGCTTGCTCCTTGCACTATACACCAAGTGATATTATTTTAAGGAATTAGTAACTGAAACCATACTACCCATTACTACACCTTACTACATTAAGGAGGTACACTATACTGTTTCCATACTGCAGAGCACTGCCAGATGCTGGGGATGGAATCTTTTGTGCGAGATTGAGGGGTAGAGGGAATGGGATAGAGAGAGGAAAGAAGGGGGCTGAGGGATGGGGGAGCACAAGGAGGAGAGGAAGAGCAGATTAGGGTGAGGCAGGCCTGGAGGAGGGTTAGGGTGGAGGGTATCATGTACGAGTCATCAAACTGTGGCACAAAACAAGCCTGTAGCCTAGGGCATTGAAAATTACACTTCACAGAAAGAGTCTGCGGGGGACCCCCACCCCCAAGTCCCAGACAAGAAGTCTTGGGTCAGGAAGGTGGTGATGGGGGGGCTGTTGTTATTTCTTTGGTCCCCATTTGGGGTGGTGTGCCAGTGATGACTGCTGCTGTGCCTCTGAGAAGCAGTCACATGGCATGATGGTATAGTGAGCAGTGTGAGTCACTATGGCTGCTAAGCTAATAAACCACTCGATAATGTGGCGGGCGCTGAGACAAGCATTATGTTTTATTGGCTTCTGCTGGCAATCAGCTTGACCAAGATTAAGGCGGTGAGGATGTATCTTAAAGCCGCGGGAAGTTGTACTCCTTGGCTCTTTGCACTACAATTAATGCCATTTGTCTCCGTATTTGTGCTCGTACATACGTGAAAGTCGGTTTCACATCCGCACAATAGTGTCATGGCTCACATTCTTCAAGTGAGCACTGAGCGGAAACAGTAGATCCATCAACCTGTGGCCTTGCCCAAATGCCTCAGCTTTGATTTAATATTATTATCGTAACGTTGAGACTAACCAATCACCTTCATAGCGCCCAAGCCAGGTGCGTTGCAGAGCACGTTAATTGGATGGCATGCTCTCATAGTGCCCACCTTGGCAGTCCCTGTAGTAATGACCACATTGGAGAACCGTAATGAAATGTGGTTTATTTTACTACCCAACCGAGTTCCCTGGAGTTTCAGAACTCATGCCTAGGTCTACTATTTATTTTCGGTTACTCTGGAAGGACATTAAAAGTCTGGTATTTCCAGAACATTTTGTTTAGGATGCCCTCTGAATGTGGCTAACGGGATGTCAGACAGGAGGTGTATCGAATTATCTGAGCATACGACACGCTTCTTTAGAATCCTCCAGAGGAACATTTTTACATAAAGACAGGGGAACCTTCCATCAAAGTTGATCACAGTTTTAAAGGTGTGATGCAGGTGGCATATGACAGTCTCTTGGGGGTGCCTTTGTTAGGTGGGTCACTGTTTCCTGCTCCAGAACATTCTCTCCTCAAACATGCTCGCTTAGGCCAGCTGGTGTGAACACCATACAGCTAATGGATCTAACAGGCTGAGCATATGTTCCCAGAAGCAACCCCCCAGGAAGAGAGAAATGAAACGTCCCTTGTGACCTGGTGGTTCGGTTTCTTTTGTCTCTCTGGACCAATGAAGATGCTCCATCTTTCAGCACCCAGCTAGCTCCCCTCTGCAGTGCCACACTGCAAATTTACTAACCATCAGGGAACAAACATTGACGATGGAGAAACGTGACCCAAAAGGCTATCATCTTCATGTATTTCCTGAAAGCGGCCCTTACTAGTCAGTGCTGAGTTGGGAGGAGATACAGGATTAGATAATGCCAGGAGCAATTGGGGCTCAAGAGCCTTGCTCAGGGGCGCAATGCTAGAATGACTCTGCCGACCCCAGGATTCAAACTGGTAACCTTCTGACCACAGACACAGCATCTGAACTTGCTGAGCTGCATATTGCCCCCAACTGAAACTGTATTACACTATACTTTGCTCTACTGTGTGCACAAGGCTGTGCTATACCTGACAACACTGTTACACTACACTACACAACACTGTTACATTATACTACACAACACTGTTACACTACACTACACAACACTGTTACATTATACTACACAACACTGTTACACTACACTACACAACACTGTTACACTACACTACACAGCACTATTACAGTAGACTACACAACTCCCTGCTTTGCTATAGATATATTCTATTCCGTACCTGATGTCAGGGATGAAAATATAAACATCCAGTGGGAGGGGGCACAGACACATATGCAGGTGCAAAATCCACAGCTTTCTATCTCCCAGCCCCCCTCCCCACCCATTTGCCCCCCTTTGATGCCTTGCCGTCACACGCCAGCTGACTCATCTTGCCGCCGTCAATATTTATTTATCTGACTGTTGATAGTGTGCCTGTTCATATATCAAAATCTAATCAAAGGGAAGCGGGTTTAATATCGCCCTCATGGAATTACAGGTCCTCTCATTCTTCTACAGTCAAATGTGTCCTGTCCTTGCGCCTTTTCTCCCAAAGCAGACAATGCCGTAGTGCTGATAAAGAGAGCTGCAGATCCAATTAAGTTGTCATTGATAAAGGCCCCTACCTATTTGTTTATAATTATTTATGTGTATAATTGAGTTAATAAATAAACTGCAATTCTCACAAGTTTGACTGTCATCTAGGATGCATTCTGCTCATTTGATAAAAACACACATGATTTTGCAAAGATCCTGGCAGACTTAACGACTTTAAAATTGAACCATCCAGAGACACACGGCTCAGAAATGAGTCATTACATCAGAAAGGGACGGTTTAATAGTGCAGTGCAGCAACTGGGTGGGTCATTGTGTCAGGAAGGGGAGGGTCATTGGTACAGTGTCAGAAATAGGCGGCTCACTGGTACAGTGTCAGAAATAGGCGGCTCACTGGTACAGTGTTAGAAAGAGGCAGCTCATTGGTGCAGTGTCAGAAATAGGCGGCTCACTGGTACAATGTCAGAACTAGGCGGCTCACTGGTACAGTGTCAGAAAGAGGCGGCTCATTGGTACAGTGTCAGAAATAGGCGGCTCACTGGTACAGTGTCAGAAATAGGCGGCTCACTGGTACAGTGTCAGAAATAGGCGGCTCACTGGTACAGTGTCAGGTCCATTTTCAGTGTGATCATGTCTGGCCTGCAGGAGTGTTTCCACCAGTTTCAAGCTAAATCACCAGCATTAGGTTCCCTAATTAGCGGGGGGGGGGGGGGGTTTGGAGGGGTCTTATGGTGTTTTTGTAAAGCAGCACTAGACATGGAGGTGTTGCCTAGGGGATGATGTAATTCTGCAGCTACATTAGGAGCAGTCGTACTGCAAGCCCCAGAGACGGGCAACGCCCCACTCATCACCAGAGGTGCGCAGGAGAAGAGGAGCTGCATCTTGCACCGTCGCATTCTCAAGAAATCGGTAAATTAGCCTTGAGACGAGCATCATAGGGCCCTTCAGGTCCAGAGAGACCTTTCAGCTGAGATACACTGCATGACCAGTAGCCAGGGCTACTGAATGGCCACGAAGGACCATCCCTCACCATCACAGGGACCCAGCAGCCCTGAGAAAACTAGAGATTTCGTTTTGTTTTGGTCCATCTCATAAATAAACAGTCATGATTAATTAATTGAGTCGGATTATATTTTGTTGCCGCCACCTAACTGACCATCGCTGTTCAATCAATCACCTGCACCGAGACAAGCAGCTAAATGTTTTTGGTTCTCTTCTCTTAGTGTGAATAACTTTTTAACTGCGATTGCTCATTATTTTTGGCTCTCCAGCAATTAAGTGTCTGAAGGGCTGATGAAATGTGGAGGAGCTCTGGCGATGCGTTCAGTCAGAAACTCTGTGGATCGTAACGGATTAGGGGATTGGCTAGAATGCGTGTGCCGTGGAACAGGCTTACCATGGTAAACAATCCTTCCTCTACTCGGTGACACACGGGGTCGTGGAGAGACAATGCGAGAGAAGCTTTAATCATCAGGCACCACAAAGCATTCTGGGAAATCTCACGCAGTGGGTAATGTGGCTGTGTCCCACGTCACGGGGCATGTCTGAGAGCGCGGATGTATTTTGGACTGTGGCATGAATTAATTTACCTGTTGGGTCAAAAACTTTTCTGGGAGTTGTGTGTTGCACAGTTCAGTGACCAGCCTGAGTGAAACATACGTACTGGATGCACATCGTCATTAAGAGATAGAGGAGACAGAGGAGAGCATAGGGAAGTGGGTGGAGAAAAGCATAGAGTGCTGGGTGAGAGGAGGATGGGGAGGTCTCTCTGAATCCCTCTGATTGGGGGGGGGGGGGGTCTCTGAATCTCTCTGACTTTGATATCTCCTTGGCGGATTCACTGGACCCAAGGTCTCACACAGCAAGGCAGGGATTTAGAGAGACTCCCACCTCTGTTCCCACTACTCTGGCACATCTACATTCTCCCGGGGACTGTCTGAGAAGAGCACATCTCCAGGGGTGGGGTCTGTCGGCCGTCATGCGTCTGAGTCACTAAACAGGGGGGTGTCGACCCGCGGTGTGGTGTAAGGGGGGAGGGCCCTGTACTTTAAGCTGAAACAAGTTACTTCATTTAAACTGCAGTGTCTCTCAGACTTTCCCATCACAACAAGTGAGGTGTGGGCAGCTACACAGACACACACACACACACACACACACACACACAGATAGACACAGACACACGCACACAGACAGACAGAAAGACAGACACAGACACACACAGAGACACATACACACAGACAGATAGACACAGACACACACAGACAGACAGACAGACAGACACAGAGACACATACACACACACACACACACACAGATAGACACAGACACACGCACACAGACAGACAGACAGACAGACACAGAGACACATACACACACACACACTTACAGACAGACACAGACACACATAGACACAGAGACACACATGCACACGCACACCAGCATGCACGCAAACACACGCTGCTCTTTACTTACGCAGACTTTGTAGGAATTAGTGCGGACTCCCGTGACGCACATTAAAGGCAGGGAGAGGTGCTGCCATTCATGTATAATTCATGTGTTTCACCACATTTATTCAAAGAGGCACTTAGAGGCCGACCAGCTGAGTGTGAGCCTTCATTTAGGGTATGACGAGGGTGAGTGGAAGGGGCAAGGAGAAAGGGATAGAGAGAGAGGAAAGGAGGGTGAAGGGGGAGCAGGAGAGGGAAAGAGAAAGGGATAGAGAGAGGAAAGGAGGGTGAAGGGGAAGCAGGGGCGGGAAAAAGAAAGGGATAGAGAGAAAGGAAAGAGGGGTGAAGGGGGAGGAGGGAAGGGAAAGAGAAAGGGATATAGAGAGAGGAAAGAGGGGTGAAGGGGGAGGAGGGGAGGGAAAGAGAAAGGGATAGAGAGAGAAAGTGAGGATGGGAGAGGGAGGGAGAGAGAGGGGAAAAAGAAAGGAATAGGGAGAAAGGATATGATGATTGGAGAAAGGGAGGGAGAGGAAATGAGAATGACAGAAGGAAATGCCAGCAGAGAGAAGGAGTGAGATACCTGCTAAGCCTTGCTTTGGAAACAGGGGGAGCTGCAACCGTATCAGCCAGAGGCCTTTAATCTGACGGAGGGTCTCTCACTCGCAGACTGGGCCTCCACAACCATTCAGGGCAGGTCGGACATGCGGCTCCACAGCAGCGTTTTTGGGGGACTTGGAGATGCGATTTTATACCCCCTTCACACCCCATCTCCACGTTTTCATGAATTGTGGGTAAATAAACCCTGTGGTCAAGCAAACCGTGACGGGGATTTCGGTGCGATTTATTGAAGTTGCAAGAAGCCCAGTGAAGGTGTTGGCTTAGCTCAGGGCCTAGAGGAGGAACCGAAGGAGATATGGAGAGCAGATCTGCTGAGAATGAGCACCTGGAATCCCGCTGGGTCTGTGTGCTGTCCGCGGTGCTGCTCTCACAGGCTGGCGGCTGCCTGCTCTCTACATCTTTGGCTGCTGAGCGGAGAGGAACCGTAACTGCGTCGCCTTTATTATTATCTAGGCTGGTTATGCCCTCCTTAGTAATGAAGAGTTGCAGCAAACTCCCCACACAGTACAATGACCCTGAGCCTCCGCACAGTGGGTCTCTCTGCTTACTGATCGTATCTGTATTAGACTCCCAGCTGAGGGGAGCCAGTGAGCGTAACCTGAGCCCGGAGCAAACCTACCCTGAGAAGCAGATATACACTTAAAGCCTCTCAGCTTACAGCCCCCTGCCGGAAGCCCTGCCCCGTCTGGCCAGCTGCCACTCGGCTCAGCCTGCTCCCATTGGTCGAAGCCGGCTCATGATTGACGGCACCTAGAGGTCCCGCCCACCTCATTCACCAAAGAGATCAGCTGTAGCCTGGAGGGTTAAGGGAAGGAAAGGCGTTTTTTATGTCTTCCTGCGAGGGATTTTCATTTTGTTATCAAAGCATGGTTAATAGAAACTGTCACTGAGGTTCCCAACGGCCACCGGGGGCAGCGGGGAGGATGCTGGGTAAAGACGCTGGGAGTCTGAAGAAGGGGTCCTGCTGTTTTACCCATGGACAAAGTACTTACCCCAAATCGCTGTGTTATAATATCAGTCAACGTAAATGGATAAAGACTGCATGTTGTTGTTAGCTAAGCAACAAAAATAATCAAAATGAATAAACTTTGAGTCAGGTGTGATTTTTCACTTAAAATGACCTTCTGAAGGGTTACAAGGAGACAAAGCAGCCTGGGACTCAATTAAGTAACCTCACATTTCCCATAATGCTCGGCTAACGAAACATGACAAGCGGACTCTGAGCCGATGTAGCGCAGTAATGCTCTGATTGCATTTTTACCGCTTTCACAGAAGCCCAATGGCCAATTGAAATCGTAATCAAGCGTCTTAGTGAAGCATTCTCCCTCTTAATGAATTATACTCCCCGCCCCACCCCCGTCACAACCCCGGCGTGTTCATCAGACACGAACAAGGCCCTGCAGGTTCGGAGGTCGGAGACTGGGGGCAGCACTGGGACCAAAGCCTTCGGATTGTATCGGGCACCCATCAGAAATTCCCACGGCGCCATCTTCTTCATGTTTCCTTTGGGGTGGGGCTAATAAAGGCTGCCCCCCCCCGCCCCCTTACCGATAAGCAGGGCATGGAATGAGTAGTGCCGGCCTGCGCGTAAATTGCATCCTGTTTAGAGGCAGTTAAAAGAGTATTAAAGAGCCATTATGGGAAGTAGGGTCATTATCATTATCCCTGTTCCCTAGATTCCCTTGGTGGCCTGCGGAAGACGCAGCAGGCAGCGGCGCGGAAATGAAGTCCCGGCATGCGACGCTTCAGTGACAGCGGCGCCGATGGAAACGCCACATGCGTTGGTGAGCGCCGCTGAACCGCCATGCGACGCTGCCCTGCATATAATGGTCTGCTCGACAAATGGCTTTGAAAGTATATCTTTCTCCCCGCGCCTAGTTTACAGGGGGGATTGAGGTGCACTCTCCCCCCTCTGCTGCAGTAAGAGAGCTTTTAATGAATCCCAGATCCGTTAAATAATTATCTTCATTAGCTGTTCTTACATTATCCTCTCAGAGTGCATATCATTATCTCACAGAAAAATTTTCCCAGAACGAAACAATACATGAACGCAGGAATACATAAATAACCGAAAGTGGCTCAAAGCATCATGGCCCAACACCTCAGGCGACAACATCAGCAGAGCGCCCCCTACGGGTGGGCCTGTGTCATGGTATCTTCTGCCTCATCGTCGATGCTGTCATGAAGTGGGGGGGGGTTGCAACTAGGCTAAACCAATTGCCAGAAAACTACAAAGCAAATAATGTTTGCCCAGTCAGATACATCCATCCAGGCACGCACTCTGCACATATGCTAGAGCGCTCTGATTCTTCCAGAATCTTTCAGACCAGGCGACTGGATGATACATGACTCCCCCACAGGATTCAGATGTTTGGGGGGGGGCTGGGCTGGTACATAGGCGAGAAAATTCTGGAAACAAACTCAAGCATTATGATCTTCACGACACATGTTCATTAGTAGCAGAACAGCTCAGAAATGCATGGAAACACAGTTTATTTACTCTTCACTGGTCAGAGAGTCAGCCTGCTCACAGCAACATATGGGAGTCATTTTTTTACCAGTGATATTTATTTATTTTCCCACATTTCGTGCCTCAGAAATAAATTCAGCCATTTCAAATAAGGAACACTTTCTGTTATTCATTTCTTCAAGAGAGATGGGTGACAGAGTTTAAGGGAGAGCGCTTTTCACTTAATCAATTTATTCCTAGCCAAGTATTTCAAATGACCTTCAAAACTGAGCACGGTTTTGGCCACCCGCAGGAAGATGAGCGCGGTCGTGTTCCTTGCACCGTGGCCGCTGAAAGTCGGGGTTTGGCCTAATTGACACACGGGAGGTCTGCAAACATAACATGGGCGTGGACCAGACACATGTGCGTGTTTGCGGGCATCACGCCTTGCATTGCGCCTGAAGCTTCCATGTAATTGTTTCAGCGCACGTGATCCAGTGCTAAAAAAACAATTTGGAAGGAAGGAAGGCAAAAGCAAGAGAAAGCATTCAAGCGCGATTCAAATGATTTTATTTTCTTACCCTGACAAGAGGGACGGCTTTATGACTTAAATCTAAATTAAAACGGAATTGGAAAAAATGGACGCGGGAAGGAATTCTTTCGCTTCCGCTGCAGGCCGTTTGCGACTCTGGTCACAAGGCGCGTCTGAGCGAGCAGATTTTAATTAAGCTGCGGCATCGCGGGGAACTCGCCGTCCATGTTGTCTGTGGGGGGAACTCCCTGCGGGCACCGCGGTCCAACACTGAGAGGAGCCGTCATGTGGAGACACCACAGAGCCTCTGCCTGCCGGAGTAGGGGGCAGGAGTAACTGAACACCTACTGCAACTCACCCTGCCCCCCCCCCTACACACACACTCACCTGGATCCAAACCCTCAGGTACTGAAAAACTGATCCTCACTTACACACCACTTTGGACAGAAGTGTCTGCTCTATAAATAAGCAATAAGATACGTCTGTGTGTGTTTAGGTCCTGTCCTCCTCTGCTAGACTGGGGCAAAGTCACGTGATCCTGATTGACTGGCAGCAATAACTGACATCATGTGTGTCCTGAATACAGGGAGAACGTGCTAATTCCACAGATACCCACACGGCGCTGGAGATGTGAGGTCAATGCACTGCTAATACACTGCCCTGCCCCCCCCCCCAACTGAGAATAAGTAAATTATACTAATAATTATAATAATGAACAGAAGAGGATACCAGCAGTAGTGTATGGTGGCCATTCCTTTTAGCGCCCCCCCCCCCCCCAAGCTTGAGCTGTCTGCCAGGAAACATGGCCGAGCGGGAGATTCCGAGTCAGGGGGCGCTGTCCGCGGTTCTGATCCTACCAGGGGCTGCGGGGGTGCTGAACGGACAGCGGGTCCCGTATCTCACTCTGCATCCATACTATACCGACTCACGCGTACGCTTGTGAGGTAAAGGCACGCAGACGTCACATGTCTGCCGTGCTGTTTTAACACACGCTGCGCAGCCCTTTAGAATGTGCGCAGACGGAGATGCTAATGAGAAGCCTCGCGATGCAGGTAACGATGGGATTCCCACATGGCTGCGCAGGCCCACGTGCGGCTGCAGACGTGCTTCCCGGAGGTGTGTCCTTCAGACGGCGGTCCCCAGGGATCTCCAGATGAGGGTGCCAGCTGTCTCTAGGAACGACAGTGGCGGGGGTCCCTGGGACACAGACGCCCCCCCGTCTCACCGCGGCCAAGGTGCCAGAGCCACCCGATCTTCTGCTGACTTTCATTTGGTGTCTGAAAATGACATGAAGCTTCACCTGCCAGATGGATTTGAATGTGTTTATCCTCAATTCCCATCATGCTCTCCTTTTAACGGCATACGCACATATAGAAGTGAGAGTGAAGTTCGGGGTCGGAGCACAGGGACAGAATTTTGCAGGGCTTAGGTCCTTGCTCAAGGGCCAACAGCAATGCAGTGACCGTGCCGACCATGGGATTCGAACCAGCAACCTTCCAAACACAGACACAGAGGCCTAACCTGCATTACCTGGATTGTATGTGTTTGCGTGTTTCTCTGTGCAGGGTGTCACAGACCTCGGGCAAAGGCAGCATGAAATGTAGGAAGCATCCTGTTTCGGAGGTTCTGTTCCTGTAGCCGTGGCCGGTTCTGGTTTCCCTGAGGAATCCGGTCCTTATAAACCTGCTCACACCTTTCAGACCCGCACTATAAGCTTCACTGCGTTTGCTAGGTAAACAAGAAGTGTAATATAAAAAGCACATTCAGAGGGAAAATTTAACTAGATCTGAACACAAGAGCTGCGGTTAAGTTACACTTAAATGAAAAACTCTCTCTGAAATGGCTTAAGGAAAAGGCATGAATTACCAGAACAAACAGCATTCAAGTGCTGGTATGAGAGGGGGGTCACATGATTACTGCAGCCAGCCTGGTCCCAAAAGGAACAGACTTATTTGTGGGATAAAAACCAGGCCCTTCTCCTTCAAAGCAACGCTGGGGGTGGGGGGTGGGGGGTCTTTCATTTTAGCTATATGTGCAATTGGTGAATAAAGTATGACACAGGGGTGAGAAGTGCCAATCGTCATGTCTCAGTTTCCTTAATTTCCCTACCCTGTCAATCAAAATTAAACGTGCCCCTGCAAAATATATTACAGAGCTGACACAGCTAATGTGGCTCGCATGGCTAACTTAGCTAGTAGAGCTTGATGAGGCCAACCAGTGCTAGCTAGCGTGGCTAATGTATCTAACACAGCTAATATGCTAATGTGGCTAAGATGGTTACAACGGCTAATGGGCCTGGCAGAGGCTGATGGTTTACATGGGTAACCTGCTCCACTCCGATGTCAGATCTCATTCAGTGATAATCATTTATATTCATTGCTGTATTCCTCCTGTATTCCAGCTTACTCTTAAACACTAAGTATTTCCAATACGCACACCATCCTGCCCGATAAATAAAAGATACACCATGATGAGTCTTTGGGCCTCGCAGAGTGGTCAAAACATGGCTTCTTTTGCACTGTTTATTGAGAGGTTGAAAATCGTATTCAATGCTAAAAATGTGTAAAAAAAAAAGGAGGGGGGAAAGCATATCCTGTACCAGCGGGATGCTAGTTCATCCGTAAGAAACCATGTCAGGTTGCTCGGGACTCAGGGAATGTGATGTTGTCTTTTGACAAGAAGTACATGCAGACAAACGGAATCGCAGCCCAAACGAGGAAACTGCAGGAAACTGAGGGGAGTGGAAGTAACTGGCTGGTGGGACGGATCCAGAATGAGCTGTGTGTGTGTGAGGTGGGGGATTGTGGGAAACAGCGACCCAGTAAGCAGGAGCCCTGCAGGAGGCAGGACTCTGACAAAGCAGGAGCTAGGGAACAAGACTGCAGCAGACCGGGAATTACCAGACGGCACTCTAGGAGGCCGACAACTGGAAGCAGAAATCTGATAAAGGCAGATCTGTGTAACATATACAGCGCAGTGGGTGCTGAGGAAACCCCAAAGAAGAGCCGGCCGCAGAAGAAGATCTTCATGGTCATTACAGAGCCCTGAACGCAGTGCTTCAGGAGCGCAAGGTCACGTCTGCACAACCCATCATCCGCAGCCCGGTCAGCTTTACAGCTCCTGTGCAAAACGCAGACACAGACCAAGCAGTCCGCTAGCGGAAGCGAGGAAATCTCCAGTCACAGGGAACGCGGACGGCCTGCCGGAGACATTCCGGTGTGTGCTGGGAGGCCGGCCGCTCAGACGCAGGAAGAAAGGGGGACGCTCACTAAACCTTATAGGGGCAGCAGCACTAATTAAATCCTATAATGATGAGAACTTTAATAGTCAATTCACCGATAATAATACATAAAATATAATTGGATTTTTAAATTAAATCAAAGTCAATTACTAAAATCTTTTTCTCGCCAGTCCTTCCTTTCCATTTTTTTATTTGCGCTTTGCCCTTTTCCGTACGGCTCGCTGCTCTGCCAGAGCCAGCAGCCAATCTGCACGCCGCCAATCCCACACCCACCCCGCCAAACCGGACCGCCGTGTGCCAGTTAGTGAAAGACGCCTCATTTGTACCGTCCCGAAGTCTGCCATGAAATGAAATTGTTCTATTAACCGCTCAATGATTACTTCCAGGTCCAACTAAGACACGTTCACTGCGAAGGAGCCTAGCGCTGGCTTGCTAATCCAAAGGTTTTTATATGAAATGCCTACCTTTCCAATCAATGAAAGCGATGTTCAGGGGATACCCTCATAATAATTTCCAAATACTGTTTTAACTGTTTGTTAAAAAAGGCTTTTTATGTAGACGGGATTTAAATTTTGCGAGTTGCTTCGCTGGGGAATCTTGGTAGCAAACAGCTTTGGGCGGCTTTAAGCGTCTGTTTACCATGGCGAGGAGAAGCGAGCAGGTCCCAGGCGGTGTGCGGCGGGGGGGGGGGGGACTCTCCGATGTCAGAGGGGGGGAAAGTG